>PVJC01017717.1:0-32168 GCA_004026665.1 Murina feae
AATCAGAGGCATAGAAAGGGAGTGGACTGACAATTTTCGGGGGTAAAGGGTATTGGGGGTGCGGGAAGAGAATGGACAATGATCGTACACCTATGGAGGAGGACAGTGAGGGGGTGGGGACAGAGGGTGGGGTGGGAAATGGGAGGAGGGGAGCTATGGGGGGAAAAAAGAGGAACAACTGTAATAATCTGAACAATAAAGATAAATTTAAATAAAATAAAATGCATAGATGGTACAGCACTTTTTGGAAAGTCATAAATATAAAGTATTTTAAACAATTCTCCAGTTCACCAGCCAGCAGAGTGATGGAGGTTTTCTAATCTCTTCCCGGTCTCTACGCATATGAGAACACAGGCCACTGGGAGAGACTGATGTCCGTGGTTTCCTTAAGGATACCAGACTCACAGCAACCTCACATTTTTCCATTTCGATCATATTTGGGGCTATATCAGGTACCTAGACATTAATGTTTTATGATATTGATATTCTTTTTTTTGAAAGGATATGGTCTATGGTGTGTGTGTATATACACATAGGTGTGGGCATGCGTACACACTATGCATACATGTGTCCACCCTCAGTAAGATTTGAAACTCCTAGAAGAAAGACATAGTTCTTTGCACCACCCACAATCAACTGTTTTCTTTTGGTCCCTGTGTTAAGACTTAAACAAATGAAAACACATGTGATAGAGATGAAATTAAATAACATATAAATGATGGGCAGATAGTATGTGGCTTATGACAAGTACTATTGCATCTTTCTTTCCCCTCACTCCTGATGCTGTAAAAATACGATGTTCAAAAATATTAATTTGAGGTCGTTTATTAAAGGCTAGGCATTGTGCTTGGTATTGGGGATACAATGATACATCAGAAATAATCTCTTCTTCTCAAGTTCTGTGTCCATCTGCCAGAAAAACACCCTTGATCATAATCTCTCACACCTTATAAGGAATCGTGAACAAGGAGGCACTCTTGAATGGAAGATAGTGGAAAGGTAATTTGGTGGTTTTGGTGATTATCTGCGGTTGGAAGGACAGTAGGAGATGCCAGTTTGGAAGGTGATGTTTACATAGGATCTTGAAGGATGAATAGGAGTTCGCAAAGCCAACAAGAAGTACTACAAGCAGAGGAAACAAAATAAGAGAAGCTACTTCCAATAGTAAAAGTAAGCTTGACTATAATCACCGTCTTGAACAGAACTATGATCCATTACAACTGCTCAGGAAAAAAATCTCACATCAGAAGTAGTTGATTGGAAGCAAGAACTGGGCTTCGGAGCTGGCTACACCATCAATCATTCACACTTAGGGCTCTTCGGGGCTGGCACTTGGCTTTACATACTTTTATGTTTGGAGCTTTCTAAATTATGCATGTTATTATATTCCATTATCTAGAGAGGAACTGTTTCTAAAGCCAAAGACCTACAGCTACAACACCCAGGAATTAATTTTAAACCTGGGAACTTCCCTAAGGCCTGGAATTTGGTGTCTGGGTTCCAGATTTGGGGGTAATTGTTGGGCTCCCTTTTCAGGGCTGCCCACATGTGTGTCTACAGCTTCCCTCCACCCCCTGTGCACCATCTGTTCAGCAGGGCATAGCTTTCCAAAGCCTTAGGTCAGCCTCTCCTGGTAACTCTACCTGGGGTGAAAAGCAGCTCTGATGACCCACCAGATCAAAGATAAAGCCCTGAATGTTTACAGTATCAACTTTCACTCCCTGGAGGGGAGACCTGTATCTTTCTCTGTAGCTGCAAAACCCAACTATAGCTTTTTGAATGACTGTCCCCATTGGCACCTCCACGCCCAGGAGCCCAGCTGCTGCGTTAGCCCAGCCCAGGGAGGGAGGCTGCTGACAGGCCGCCCAGAAAGAGAACAAAGCTATCAGCCCCATCTCTGCAGGGTACCAGCCTCGCCCTCACACCTGCCAGGCGGGCCTTCTCTTTCTTGGTAAACTTCTTTGTCCATTTAGTTCGGCATTGAGCACATGGGAGACTTCCAATTCGGGCTTGTGGTTTATTAGCAGCTCACTTTTGTCGCAAGACCTGGAGATCTGAAATCAGGAGATTTTTCCTCATTTTCCTCATCTTTAAAATGGCGATGAGAATCATGTCTGACCTAGCTGTTTCTCAAGGTTGTTCGCTCATCCATAAGGAGTGCAGGAGGCAGTGCAGGGTGAAGGCTAAGGGCTCAGCTACTGCACTAAGCTGCCTGGGTTCACATATCAGTTGGTTATTTCCTAGTTATGTAACCCTGGGTAAGTTACATAACCTCTCTGATGCCTCGGTGTTCCTCATCTGTAAAATGGGATTATAATAGTTCCTACTTCACAGGGTCATTAGAAGGATTAAAGGAGTTAAGACTTATAAAGAGCTTAGTACCGTGTCTGGCTCATTATAAAGTTTATCCAGTAGCTCCCCTGTGGAAAATGCTGGGGTTCTACCAAAAACACAGAGCTTAAAGTGTGGTAACTGTGACGAGAATAAATTAAATAAATGTAAAGCAAATCCTGTTGTTAACCCTCCCCACACACACCTCCCTTCAAAATCTCGTGTGTGCCTGTGTGGATGTGTCCTCACTATGCGATATGGCCTGTCCCTTGTTCTTTACTCTCCAGACTCCTTTCTAAGTCCTTGAACCCACCAAGCTCTTCCTGCTTCTCGGCCTCAGCTGTCTGTCCCTTCCGCTTTAACAAGTAGTTCCTAGGCTGGAGGCAACAGCATCCTCTGGGAACTTGCTGGAAATGATCAGTCTCCAGCTCCACCCCAGCCCTCCTACTGAGAACTCTGGGCCAGGCCAGCAACCTGTGCATGAGAACGCACATGAACATTAACGAACCACTGGTCCAGAGCACGCTTCCCTCTGCTCTTCTCACTCCTGGCTCTGTCCTCGGGAGGAAGTCCCCCTGATGCCTCTCAGAAGAACGCCTGCCACCAAGAGGCTTGCCAAGTGGCCTGTGTCTTCCTTGCTGATAGATCATTTACTTGGGTAGAAAGGAGAAGCCTCTTTAAGAGGCCCGTTTGGAACCCCCGTGGGAACAAGATGAAGTCAGAGGAGCTGGGGGAAAGCACAGGGAAATGTAGATTTCCTAGCCGGGAGGGCCATTTCAGAAAGAGCAAATGGCAAGCACAGGGGGCTGGAGCAGGTGAACTGGCTGCATGTGGGAGAAACTAAGTCCCTTGGGAATATTTAGCACCTCATGTAAAAGCAGGAATGTCAAGGAGGTGATTAGCACCCATATCCTAACCTCAGTAGCTAAGCACAGACTTACACATAAGCTTGAAAGTAACACAATAGCTCCAGGAAGGCAAAGGAAAATCTAGAAAGATGTTACTAAAAGTAGTAAAATGAGAGATAGCTAAAGGATGTGTTTTTTTCTTTTAACATATTGTCTCATTATAGTTAACCAAAAACAAACAAAATCGAAGTTCATTAACTTATGGCTTTTGTCAATACAGAGGTAAGTATATTCTTGACATACCTCTGGTGTGCATGACCCAGGCAGACACACCCACACTCACCTGACAAATAGCATCGTCTGCCTGTACAAGCAGAGAAAGAACCTGGAAGGTAACGAAAGGCTCCACATGATTCTATTTTAGCGACAAGAATGCAACAAGGTCATGGACAGGGAGGGCAGCCCAGGCACTGATGTGCACAAACAGACCTCCTCATCCAGTGCACTTCTGAAGAAGTAATGCAATTGTCATGGGCCAGAGAAGCCACAAATAGAACAAAGGGAGGAAAGGAAAAATCAATATGCAGTAAGAGGAGGAAGGGAGCCAGCTTGATGTCTGAATCTTGCTGGCAAAAAAGGGGAGCAGCCCAGCCGGTGTCGCTCGAGTGTCAATCTATGAACCAAGAGGACATGGTTCGATTCCTGGTCAGGGCACATGCCAGGGTTGCAGGCTTGATCCCCAGTAGGAGGCATGCAAGAGGCAGCCGATCAATGATTCCGTCTCATTACTAATGTTTCTGTCCCTCTCCCTTCCTCTCTGAAACCAATAAAAATACCCTTAGGAAAAAAAAAAAGGAAAGGCAACAGACAGTGGTCTGGGTAGATGGTCCTTCACTCCACATCACGGGGCCTGGGCATGTGAGTGTCCCCAGGTCACTTCCTGGCCAATTGTGCCGATGACTACCAGACACGAGTATCCATCTTCCAAACACAGGGGCACAAGAGTGAGAAAGATTACATAACTTGCTCCAATTCCCGTCATAAATTGAAAGCGCTGAGATTTCAATCCAGAGTCCCAAACCCTCCAGCCAAGCTCTTTCTCAGCCAGCACATCTGCCCGATCCATGAGGACACGCATGGAATACGAGCCTCGGCCAGTTTGGAAGGAGAGACGACCACTCTACCGGTGTTTACGGAGCCGGCTCCCCAAGGCCGATTCACCTGGGAAACAGCCCCTGGGGAAACTTGACTCCCTGCCTCTCCCTGAGCTGCACACACTGATGTCTATCTCTCTGAAAGCAGCCAACGACGGACGTGAGGCCAGCTAGCGGCCTTCACTGAGGCCTCAGAAGAGGCACACCTTGCTGCTTGGGAGTCCCCAGGCAAAGAGAGGGGGCACTCAGATGCAGCAGGTGTGGGCTCCCTGGCAGGGACGACCCTTCATACTAGTAGATCTTCTCCCTGAGCTCTGAGGCCCCGCCTCACCCCTCTCCCTCCCAACCACTCCAGGGTGTTTGAGTTAGAGAGTAAGGCAGAACCCACTAAATCAAAGTGGTTTCCCCAGCAACTGTGAGAGAAGCAGACTTACGTATGCCAGGTAAATAATGCATGAGTCCAGGCTGGGAAATACAGCAACCAAGTTCATGTTACTAACGGGTTCACTGAACCTCGCAGCTCAGCTCCCGAGCCCAAGTCCCAGGGGATAAGGTTGCAATTTCCCACCCGCCCCGCCCTTCCAAAGGAATCCTTTCTGTATTCAGGTTGCTTTTTTTTTTTTTTTTCCTCTTGGCTATTTCCTATTCCTTAAACCAAACTGCCTCTGCCTTCCAGAGCCAGAGACGAAACACCTATCCTTCAGGTGGCTTCTCTCATTTTAAAGACAGGGTTCTGGAAAAGGCTCAATTTTGCTAAGTCCCACAGAGCAGCATGCACTGGCACTGGGCTCCCTGGTCTGCGAGACAATGGTTCATTTCCAAACCGAGGAGGTACACCCGACAGGTCGGCCAGGTCCCCATGCTCCCAAGCACAGATGCCGTCTGCCAAGAAGAAATGTAAACTGAACCAAGTTGTGAAGGAACAACTCGTGATAAAGACCGAGTGCGCCTCCCTCCCCCTGAGAATAACTGATACTGAATCTACATCTCTCTACCCTCCCAGGCGACGTTGCACTTTCTCTGGTTGGTGTTCTGAATGGAATAAGCTCTTTTTAAATTTTATAAATTCGGAGCTATAGAATACTATAGAAAAACACGTTTCCAAATCACACAGCACCCTCCCAATTTGACACCGTGCCCCACCCCCACCCCAACTCCCAAGAGAATCCCTCATTTAGATGATTGAAAATTCAGTACAGCCATAACCGGTTTGGTTCAGTGGGTAAAGCATGAGCCTGTGGACTCAAGGGTCCTAGGTTCGATTCCGGTCAAGGGCATGTACCTTGGTTTTGGGCACAGCCCCCCAGTAGGGGGTGTACAGGAGGCAGCTAATTGATGCTTCTCTCTCATCGATGTTTCTAACTCTCTATTCCTCTCCCTTCCTCTCTGTAAAAAATCAGTAAAATATATATATTTTTAAAAAGAATATTCAGTACAAGGAGAAATTTTACACCAATCATAATCAAGTGGGAGGTTGATGACTAGGGGGACAGGTGAAGATTTAGTCCCTGCCCAGAAGGACTTGCTACCTCTTGGGTTCCCCTACGAGGGTAGCTCAGACTCCAAAGTTGCATAAGATAAATTGCTTACAGATGTGTATAGCACCTGATTGTCCATCTGTCCCAACAGATGTGCAGAGAGTGGCTGGGTCTTTATTTACCTGATATCCTTAGCACTTGGCACACTGCCTTGTGCACAGGAGATACCATCTAGATGAATAAGAGAGGAGGGAAAAGCTGATGAAAGCATCTAGTTCCCATGGGGGAAAAATTAAGAACTTGGAAAAAAATTAAGAACTTGCCTCAACTCAAGCAATGAGGTTTAGGCAATGTTTGCCATTTGCCGTGTCTGTTCAAATACATTCTCAGTATTATAAACTGGCCCAACACAGACCTTGTAGAAAATGTCAGGGTGTTAATGAGTAACAACTATCTGTGGAAGCACTCCTATTGAAAGCCTCCCTCTCGCCCAGGTGGAAAGGAAATAGTTCACACTGACAATAGACACCGCTCCATGATTGCAAAATTAGGCAAATTTTTGTTGAGTGTCATAGCAACCTAGTTAGTCTGTGAAAATTATGGCAGTTTTGCATTAAAACCTGAAAACTGAACAGCAAAATCTATTAGGAAACTTTTTTTTTTTTAAGATCCAGGAGGAAGGAGACACTGACATATGCTGCAAACATGGATGAACCTGGAGGACATTATGCTAAGTGAAGTAAGTGAGCCACAGAAAGATAAACGCTGTATGATTCCACTTATACAAGATACTTAGACCAATCAAAATAATAGACAGAAAGTAGCACGGTGGTTGCAGGGCTGGGGGTAGAGAGGAATGGGGAGCTATTGTTTAATTGGTACAGAGTTTTACCAATTGAGAAGAGTTATGAAGATGGATGGTGGTGATGACTGTACATTATAAATGTATTTAACACCAGTGAGCTGTACATTTAAAAAACGGTTAAGATGGGCCCTGGCCAGTGTGGCTCTATTGGTTGTCAACTGTGCACTGAAAGGTCACTGGTTCGATTCCTAGTCAGGGCATATGCCCAGGTTGTGGGAGGCAGCCAATCAATGTTTCTCTCTCAGATTCGTATTTCTCTCTCCCTCCTTTCCCTCCTACTTTCCTCCCTCCCTCTCACCTCTTCTCTCTCTGAAAATTAATAAAAAGCATATTTAGAACAAAAACAAAAATCGGTTAAGATGGTACGTTTTATGTTATATGTATTTGACCACAGTAAAACATGGGACAGGGGGAGGAGAAGACCCTGTAGCAAATATACACAGGACAACCTAAAACACCTTCAGGTGCCTATTGAAGTAGCTCAAGCAAAATTATACAGGTAAAGCAACGTCTGACTTGTCACTGAAATAAAGTGAAGTGTTTGGACTGAAAATTTGTTTACTTGATCCAGGGTCATACATTTACCACTAAAATTATGACAGGCACGTAAGAAATGAGAACTTGCCCCATAGCACAAACTGAGGAAATGACGGAAGGTTTCATGGGAGGGCACGCACCCTGTCTGCCGCAGATCATGCAACAGGTATATAACCATTACACAGCAGCCGTCAGCCCTCAAACGTGGGCTGATAAATGGATCGTGCAACACGATAGCACACACTGAAGAAGACTCTGGGAAATAACCACCACAAAATGTCCTGGAATTGAGCCCTAACAGCCCATCAGCAAATCCTGTCCAACTGAGCAAACAGTCTGTCTATTGAAGAAAATGAATAATCACTGTGGAAGGAATTGACAGAAGCACAAAAGTCCTGGTAGAAACATCACAAAACCTACTTAGAAAAACAAAACAATGCGTGTCCCTAGCAGAATGGCCCTAGAGCAACTGTGGAACCTGAGAAACACATACAGCAGCGGTTCTCAACCTGTGGGTCGCGACCCCTTTGGCGGTTCAACGACCCTTTCACAGGGGTCGCCTAAGACCATCCTGCATATCAGGTACTTACATTACAATTCATAACAGTAGCAACATTTCAGTTATGAAGTAGCAACGAAAATAATTTTATGGTTGGGTCACAACGTGAGGAGCTGTATTTAAAGGGCCAGAAGGTTGAGATCCACTGACATAGAGTAAAACCTGCCTTCCCTTTGGAAACTGGAGAGGTACCCGGACACTTACTGCCCGTTTTTCAGGTTTCAGGATCTAACATGCTTTGGCATCAAGTCAAAAAGCAGTACATCTAGACCAAGCATGTCAAACTTGCAGCCCAACGGGCCGCGTATGGCCAACAACGAATATTAATCAGAGATTACACATTTATTTCAGCCCTTTGCATTCAGCATGTCCCTATAGAAATAAACCTATGTTTCTATGAAAATGGAAGCTTTTGTCTTTTTTACGGCCCACATAAACTTAAACCTTGTTGATTTTGGCTCGTGTTAGCCTTTGAGTTTGACATGCTTGCTCTAAACGATGGCCATATCGGTATGCCATTCCTGTCCTAACAACAGGTTATTCTCACGTCCTTGGCTAATACAGCAGAGACTGCTATAAGAAATTACATAAACACAGTGATGCTCCCCTTAACATTCCACAGTAAATATAATACTTTCAAAGTACTCTTGACCCTTTTATAAAATGTACACTTTTGTTTCTATGTTGTTTCTCCCATTTTACTACTCCACGAAAAGCTACGGGATGAGCTGCAGTAGCATTTACCGGAGAGAGGGAGACCAGAGTCTTCCAGGGCCCCCCAGCCTTGTCTTTGCGGCCGGTGCCATCCTTGTAGCTACATTGGGACAGTCACCCCCTCATGGACATGTTCCCACAGATCATTCCAAATGATACCTTCTCCCGGGTTACCCAGTAATTGAGAGGAAATGTCAGAAGTGTTCGGGGCCCTAAGTTGGTAGACAATTGCCAAACCTGCACCTCATTTAGCGCCATGGAAACCAAAAGATCTGTGCTGCTCTGAGAGTCGGTAGAATGGGCACTCTCTCCCGTCCTGGCCCTGCCACATCACCAGTGCCATACACATCCCTCCACGATGACCTTGCTCTAGGCTCTGACTCACCTAATCACAGCCCTGAGCCTCTCCCTGAACTGCAGGGAGTGATTTGGAGTTTGGGCCTCTGGAGTGCCAATCACCCCAGCCTCTGGGAGGGAAGGCCTCACGAGCCGCTGAGGCCTCAGGTCAGGGCAGCCTGGACTGCACAGCAGAAGAGGAAAGGCCAGTGGTCAGCCGGACAGAGAGCCCAATGGGAACTGGGCGGTGCTCACGAAAGGGCTGTGTCCTGCGGCACAGAGACCCTGCCCCAAGCAGGTAAGGACCAGGTGAAGGCCTCTTTGGAGGCAACAGGTAGGACCTGTGTCTTAAGTCTCTGATGCGTTTTGAGGGGGTCTGGGGAGCCCCCAGTTACTGTCAGCAGGAGCGATCCACTCTGCTATTCCGACACAGAGCTCGGGCCTTCCTCTCCTGGACCAGATTGCACTCCACCCATCTGTGAGCCTGGCTCACCCCGAGTTCTTTGTTCTTTCTGTTCTTAAAATATCAGGGCTCAGGCTCCTCTTCTGCCCTGAAAGGGAAACCGAACTACATTCTCAGATGGGCCCCCACCTCTTAGCTGTCCCCCCTCCCCCGCCCCCCTGCCATGCTCTTTGCCTGCCTCCCAGCCTCTGGAGGAAGTCTGAGGGCTGATGGAAGCAGGATAAATCAGAAGGCTGAGGTTTCCAGCCTCCAGGACTGGGCACTATATTCCACCTCCTCCTTCCCCTACCCACCCCAACACTGACTCGCACGCAGCCACGTTGCATCTGGGATTTGGAAAGCACCCCCAGTTCTGCAGCATTATAGAATCTCAAATGTACTTTCCCACAAGTGCAAAAGCCCTGCAGGGCAGGATATATTACCTCTTCCACAGATAAGGAAACTGGGGCTCAGAGGGTTAAGCCCATAGGGTAGAAAGGTGGTTGAGACAGTGAGCGGTAGCGCAGGAATTGAGCCAGCGCACTGGTCCCCAGCTCAGCACTCTCTGTGGCATCTTCTGACCTCTCCGTGTTCCTCTCACTGTCCCAGGGCACCTGCCCTTGCCAGGAAGGACCCTGCTCTTCCTCAAGCCTCCTTTACCTCCTCGGAAACTGGGGCACTGACGATGAGTTATAGCAGTGCCAGGAAGCCAGGCTGTCCTTTGATCTTGCTTTGAGGAGCATGTGGAGGCACAGAACATGAGAAATGCTGCCAGGCTCGGGGCCCCAGACAGCACAAGGGACAGCTTGCGGGAGAGCCGCCCTCCCGCGGCCCCTCCTGTGACGTCAGGTTCTATTGAGGGCCGCTGCCCCGGAGGGTTCTGGCCTCTGCTGGCGCAGGCACCCCCTGCTCTGGGGTCCTTCTGTGGGAAGGCTTAAGAGGCACTGCTGGGCCTCTGAGACTTCAGCGGCCTAATGGGATGCAAATTAGAATTTGCTCCCTTGAAGATATATTATGCATGGACTTTCTATTAGATTTCACTCGGAAACTCATCATCCATCACCTCGGCAGGGCCTGCACAACCTCGGGCCTGTGTCAGCAGTTTCTTTTCATCTCGTGAGTGCTGCCAAAGTCCTCTCCCTCACTGGGGACTGGGGGACTCCAAAGGTTTGGAACGTGGCCTGGATGGAACGGGAAACCACTTCCTGGCATCCTCTGCGGTTGTCCTGCCCTTGCTAGAAGAGGGCAAGGCCCCGATGGGATTGAGGGGACTGACTTGCACAGCCAGGACTGTGTCCAGTGAGAGCAGAGGACCTGAGGGAGAAGTTTGGGCTGGTGGGGCAGGGGGATGAACACTGTCCGAGGGCCCAGATGCCAGTCAAGGAGGCTCAGGACCACACAGTCTTGTACCCACTGGGGTAAATAAAGACCTGACTCTTCTAACAGGATTGTCTGGAAGGCGTTCCCTTCCTTACATACACATATACATATGCCCTCACACACGCCCACACATACACATACAACCCACACTCCTGTACCTTACACACACAACCGCTATACTTGCACACGTACACCCACCCACACCCTTACATACACACACGCACCACTCAGACTCAAACATGTGCTCACACTCTCATTCACATATATACAATGTACACACATACTCTCACACACACAGCCCACGATGCTCATACATGTACACACTCATACCCATCTGCTTCCGCACACTCACACACAAACACATGCGACATTGCAACACAAACACGCATACCCTCACACACTCACACTTACATAGCACACATATACTTGTATATATACACACTCACACTTATATACACACCCATAATCCACATTTTATAACATATAACCCCTTGTCCCACTCTCCACATGTACACATGCAGCACACATACACCCCTCACACACACTCACTCACACAATGCCATACACGCACACATACGCACACATACAGTATTACCTCTGATGGCACAGAAGAGAGCTTTTCTTCATTCATGGAAGTCTGGGGTGCAGCTTTCTACAGTCGCTAGGAGACAGACCCTGTAGGTGTGACGGAGCTATGGTGAGTCCCCGCGCTCCTTGGGAGCACAGCTCGGGGAAGCGGGAGTCGTGTTCCCTTCAGCAGCGTTTCCCATCACTCGAGGGGCAGATGGGCAATAAAGCACAAGAAACCCAACAGGCAGAAGCCACTTGGCGTTGGAGAGATGATCAACTGCCACGTGAGAAAGAGCAGCTTCAGCCCCTCAAGGCTGTGAAACCAATAAACTCAACAGCCACTGTTGACTGAGCATGGACTGGTGCCAGCGCTGAGCTAAGGGGCCTCTGAGACCACCAAGAAGACGCCGAGCCAATTCACCAAAGAAAACCCACAGCCAAGGGCAGTATATGACATACCAAAATAAGGACCTTCAAGACACACGGGCTAGTCTGGGAAGTCAGAGAGAGACAGAGTCACCATGGGCTGGAGTGATCGGAGGAGAAGAAATGAAGAACGTGTGAGCTAAGACTTAAACGTAGGACTATGGAAGGTGTGGGATGAGGAGCCAGCCTAGAAAAATTGGGGGTAAAGGGTCTAGTCCCTGGGTTCCACTGAGGTTAGGAGCCTGGTTTTAAACTCATCTTTGCTTCACCGGAGGAAGGAGAAAGGCATCTGTGTGTCCTTCAGTCATTCTTCCAGGCTCACCTCCTCCAGGAAGCCGCTCAAGAACTCCCTCCTCAGAGTCCAGTCCATTTCATTTGTTGCCTTAAGACTGTTTTCTTGTCATCTCACAGTTAGACCAATTCAGCACACAGTCAGTCTTCATGATAATTCCCTGATGTAAAGAGCAGAATCCCTATCTACCAGGGAAAGTTATATAAATTCAGAGCTACACTAGCAATCTTTTGTTGTCATTGTTAATCCTCACCCGAAGATATTTTTTCCGTTGATTTTTAGAGAGAGTGGAAGGGCAGGAGGGAGGTGAGGAGGGAGAGAGAGAGAGAAACATCAATGTGAGAGACAGACACACTTGGATCAGTTGCCTCCTGCATGTGTCCCCGCTGGGGTTGGGGATTGATCCTGCAGCCCAGGTACATGCCCTTGACTGGTAATCAAACCCATGAGCCATCTGTGTGAGGGCAGATGCTCTAATCACTGAGCAGCATCGGCCAGGATTAAGTGCCATTACTTAACAGTCTTATAAGGGTTCAGGGGAGGAAGAGAAAATATCTGGATAGGAATCAGAAAAGGCTTCAAAGAGCAGATGGTGTTCAAGGACAGGATGAATGTGTTACTTCATTGTTCATCAGCTTACAGCTCCCCTCCCACACTAAATTGTGCTTATGTCTTATACCTCTTCATCTCCTGTAATGTCTAAGTTCTCAAAAAAAAAAAAAAACACAACATATTATCTTGCTCATTCATTCAGCATCTACTTGCTCACTGAGCGCTTGGAATGATTTTTCACTCTCAGAAAAGTGAGAGCTCACATCCAGCCTGCTCCCAGCTATGTACGGGTGACATTTCTGAGGAGGGTTGGCACATTGCCCCGGGCAGTCTTGTGGCTGCCATCTCCACAGGTCAGAGTGTAGTAGTAGAGTGTAATTTAGAATCTTAGCAGTAAGACCTCAGAGATATTCTATGTCTTCCTTTTACATCCAAAGCCTGGGGATCGTAAGTGGCTATGCAAAGGCCCAAAGGTGATTAGATGAAATCATACATTTAAAAAATCAGCTTTTGCCCTGGCTGGTTTTTTCAGTGGTTAGAGCATCGGCTTGCCGACAGAAGGGTCATGGGTTCGATTCCCAGTCAAGGGCACATAACTCAGTTGCAGGTTCCCCAGACCTGGTAGGGGTGCATGTGGGAGGCAACCGATCGGTGAGTCTCTCTCATGTCGAAATATATTTTTTCTCTCTCTCTCTCGCTTCCTTCCTTCCTGCCTTCCACACTCTCTAGAAATCAATGGGAAAAAATATATATCCTTTGGTGAAAATTAAATAGATAAATTAATTAAATTAAATTAAATTAAAAAGTCAACTATGAAATAACTTTACAGTGGATGACAATAAATACTGTCTCAATCACATGACCAAGATCAACACCAACAGTGACAAGTCATGCTGATAGTACATGCTCTAGATATGATATGCTGAACATGGCACTTTCCTCCTGCATTCTTTCTCCCCAAACATAACTCCAGTCCAATCATGACAAAAACACCAGGAAATCCCAACAGAGGGACAGTCTACAAAACACCTGACCAATATTCCTCAAATGGCCAAGGTCATCAAACATAAGGAAGTTCTGAGAAAACTGTCACAGCTAAGAAGAGGCTCAGGAGACATGACGAATAAATGTAATGTGAAATCCTGGAATAGGAAAGAAACCTGAAAGAGATCTAAATAGAGTTTAGAGACTTCAATTAATAATAATGTATCAACACTGGCTCATTAATTGTCACAAATGGACCATATTAATGCAAAATGTTAATAATAGGGGAAACGAAGTGGGGGCATATGGGAACTTGCTATACTATCTTTGCTTTTCTTCAGTAAGTCTAAACTGTTCTAAAAGCAAATTTAATTCTTAAAATTATACTTTGAAACAGTAAAAGCTACCCGGCTGGAGTGGCTCAGTGGTTGAGCATTGACCTATGAACCATGAGGTCACATTTCGATTCCCAGTTAGGGCACATGCCCGGCTTGTGGGTTGAATCCCCAATGTGGGGTGTGCAGGAGGCAGCCAATCAATGGTTCTCTCATCATTGATGTTTCTTTCTCTCTCCCTCCCTTCCTCTCTGAAATCAATAAAAATATTTTTTAAAAGGAAAGAAACAGTAAAAGCACACTACCATTCCTGGCTCATAACAGATGTCCATCCAGTGTGCATCCTGTCCCATCATGGTTTTGCTAGATATAGTCATGTCTGTCTCTTCACGCGCCTCTTGGTTGTGACCCTTTCTCAGACTTTCCTTGTTTTTGATGACCTTGGCAGTTTTGAGGAGTACCAATCAGGTATTTTGTAGAATGTCCCTCCGTCAGGATGTATCTGATGTTTTTCTCTTCTTCCCCCTGGGCAAGAAGGAGGGGTGGGGCACTTCCACTTCCTTGGATTATGAGGACTCAGTGTCCAGGACACGGAGGGCCAGAGCAGCTGGGCAAACCCATGCTTCGGGGAGCATTGGGCTGTTCAAAAAAACAGGCCTGGCATCCTCACCCCACTAGCCCTGGGCCTGATATGTCCTCCTCCAGCTTCACCTGGTCCAGCCAAGATGGATCCAAGAGGGAGAGGGTCTCGGCTTGGGACTAGATATTTCAGAGGACTTTGTCTCTGTTCGCATCTTTCCAGAGCTAGCCAAGGGTTCAGGGAGTCCACGGGGACCCGTGAGACTGTGGACCCTGGGACTTACAGAGAAGTTGCCTTGACAACCCATCCTTCCAGGTGTGTGGGAGAGGAGAATGCTGTGTGAGTTCTGAAAAAGATTCTAGGATGTAGAGCTATTGTAAAGGGTGTTGTCATCTTTATCCTCCCCTGAGGCTCTTCATTATATAATTTCTTCACTCCAGTCCTCCAGGACTCGGTCTTGGTGAGGGGGAGGCAGCCACTGGGTACTGAACTGCGTGAGTTTGACTTAGCTGGCAAGCAAACTCGGCATGCTAAATCCAGTGGACCATTCGAGATGTCTAGACAGGAAGCCAGGCTGAGAGAAAAGCAAGGACACTCCCCTCATGCTGGAGTCCCGCGGCTGCCAGGCAGGCTGCTGCCACTGCTTCAGGAGCCCAGAGGACCAGTCTCCTGGGGTCTGAGTGCCAGCTCAGGGCACATACTTAGGGAAGCAAAGGGTGTGCCCGCCCCAGCCCAAGTACAGCCAGGATGTGGCAGGTGGAGCAGACGTACTGCCAACGGGTGGTGTGCAGATGAAAGTGGCCCGGCATGACCTTGAAGTTGAGGCTGGGAGAGTGGACCTGGCGTCAGGACAATAGGCTCTTGTCCCAGAGCCAGTACTGGGCATGCTCTAAATGTCACTCAACAACCAAGTGGGGTAGTGGAAGGAATAGCTCCTTGGGAGTCTAGCTCAGCCCAGCCAGGGCCAGCCACTATTTAGCACAGAGACCTTGAACGGGTGAGTCTGTCTCTCAGTTTCCCCATTTGAAAAGTGGGGCTAATTTTATACCTGCCTCACCTGCTTGCTGGGTAATTATGAGGTGCAGCTGAATTGATATATGGGAAAGGGCCTGTGTGAAGTGCTCGGGGAGCCTGACTGTAACAAATGATGTTTATATGGTAAACTTCAAGGCTGTTAAGATATTCAGGTCCATTGATCTGGGAGTTCATGCGCTGAGTTGTTTAGATTGAAAAGAGTCGTACAGGTCATTCAGCCCAACACATTCATCTCGTCCTCGAGAAAAGCTAGAGCATGTGATTCTGTGACCTCTGGACATCCCAGGAGAAGTCTGTATGTGAGCCAGGCCTACAGCCCAGGGCTCCTGATTCCAACACGGGGCTCACCCATCATGCCACATGGTTCTGTCTCTGCCAGCGCCTGTTCTTCTGATGCTAAACATCTTCATCTCACCTCCGGCAACAGCAACCCAGCCCGACAGCCTTCATTTGCATTTTAGTGCACACCCACTCTACACAGCTTATCCTATAACCAAACACCCATGCCGGAGTCTGGGATCTTTAAGGAAACACACTAGAGTGAAAGACACAACAGAAGGATGATAAGCAAGGGTTCCTCTGGAGCTCCGCCAGCGTGGATCGGCAGTACGCCCCAAACTCCCGCCCTCAATCTGTTCACCAGCCTGTTTCTCTCCTCATTCAAGCTGCTCCTGAAAGCCTCTCCTCTGGGAAGTCTTCCCAGATCAACTAAGCTACTGGCAGCCACCAGGGGTTGGCCTGTCTGAACCTAGTACTTCCTTGGGTGTTCCTCACCCACCTCACCCACCTCCCACCTCCACGGGCCCTCGGCCTGGTCCTCCACTCCCAGCGGCCAAGCTTTCACTTCCTCTCCTGGCTTCTGAGCAAGAAACAGCGTGGTCTCTGCTGTTTGCCAGTCTGCCCTAATTTCAGTCACATCCTTGACATATATTTGATTTTGATTTTATTGTCTCTTATGTATTCGCCTCCGGCTTTTATTTGCTCACCAGCCTGCCCGCCCCTTACTTCCTCATGTCTGTGCTGTTTGTCTGAGTCACATCTAAC
This sequence comes from Murina feae, assembly GCA_004026665.1. NCBI lineage: Eukaryota > Metazoa > Chordata > Mammalia > Chiroptera > Vespertilionidae > Murina > Murina feae. The sequence continues at coordinate 16,463 of PVJC01017717.1, forward strand.
TCAGGGGTCTCATTATCAAGAAGGGGGGAATTGCTTGCCTCTGTCCTTTGGTTGATTCAATTAGCACTCCATTCTCTCTGCTCAAAACAGGTCCAAATCCCATGTCTCATCAGCCCTAGCTGCAAAGCTTAGATAGGAGTTCCTCCTGCCCAGACAGTCTCTTTACTGACAAGCGGCAATTCTCTCTCTGATTTTTTTTAGCCTAACTATTGCAACAACTCCATATTCTTTCCCCCCACCTCAGACTTTCTACTTACCCTGACCATCTACTGTCTAACGATAGTGTTGCTTAAAAGGAGCCTGCAGAAATACTGCCATTGTATAAAAACCAGGGGAGCCAGAATCCACACATACACACACACACACATGCACACATGTACATGCATGTTTTGCTGTCAAATATGACTTATCTTTGAATGATGTCAGTATAAATCATCTCTGTAAGCATACATTGTCTCTGAATGATGTACACAAATCTGGAAAAAAACAACAGATTTTGCCTTCAGAGAAAGATTTTCATTACCTACATTCTCCTACCTTTTGAACTTTTAAAACATTTTTATAATGAGTTATTTCATATCTACAAAGAATATCTGAAATGGATGTTTATACTGATATTGAACAATAATTAATTCTGCCCTGTGGATCCACCATCCATCGTAAGATATGGGACATTGCCAATAGTATTGCTACTCCCTGCATCTCCTCCCTGATCCCACAGCGGTAACTACTATCCTGATATCCTCTATTTTGCTTGCCTCTAGAGTTTTATCACAAATATATGTCTCTCTAAGTGATACCTTATTAGCTTACTTGACTTGTTTTGAACTTTGTAAAACTGGTGTCACACTGTATGTATTTTTCTATAGTAAGCAAATTTCCCTCACCATTGTTCTAAGATTCATCCATGCTGATGCTTGCAACTTGAAGTCATGTATTTTCATTGTAACGTAAATTCCACTGGGTGAGTATACCCACTTTATTTATCTACTAGAGGCCCAGTGCATGAAATTCATGCACAGGTAAGGTCCCTAGGCCTGGCCAGAGATCAGGGCCAATCTGTGGGGTGACCAGTGGGGCGATGGGTTGGGGGGCCCTGCTGACACCCACCTTGGCCAGACTAGGGCCTACTGGCTGGGGGCAGCTCCTGCACTGAGCGTCTGCCCCCTGGTGGTCAGTGTGCATCATAGCGACCGGTCGTTAGACTGGTTGTCCCGCAGTTGAGTTGATTTGCATATTAGGCTTTTATTATATAGGATTGTCCTGATGTTAGGCATCGGGCTATTTCCCATTTGGGCTATTGTGAACTTCCTCATGCCCAGCTCTGGGTGCACAAGTGAGAGAGTCCTGGAGGGTTTGATCCTGGCAGTGGGACTGCTGGGCCAGTGATGGGCCTTCTACTCAGCAACCATTTGCCAAATGGTTTCTAAAGTAGTTGTACCAATTTACATTCCCACCAGCAGCATGAAGGGGGGGTTGTTCTTTTGCATTCTCACCAACACTTAATAGCAACAGATTTTAATTTTTTTGCCAATTTAGTGTGTGTGACATGGTATGCTATTATGAGCTTCACTTACATTTCTCTGGTTACTAGTGCCTCTTCTTCTGTTTATTGTCCCTTCATGTCTCCTCTTCAATTACTTTTTAAAATTTGAAATATGAATGTATTACCTATTCAAAAATATATATTTATTAAAATGTGCCTTTAATATCTCATTTCCCATATGCAAAGGACTCCACCACTCTCCCCCAAAGCACACAATGCTATCTCTGAAAAGTGTCACAATAAATAAAATTGCTAACAACACATTGATGAGTGTTATGAGCTGAATTGCACCCCCCCCCCTTAAAAAATTCATATGTTGAAGCCCTAACTCCCAATATCTCAGAATGTAAGGTCTTTAAAGAGGCAATTAAGTCATCCTGGTCAGGTAGCTCAGTGGGTTGGAGGGTCATCCCAATATGTCAAGGCTGCAAGTTCAATCTCTGGCCAGGGCACACGCCAGAAGCAACCAATGAATGCATAAATAAGTGGAACAACAAACTGACATGTTCTCTCTCTCTCTTTCAATCAATTTTTTAAAAGAGTTAATTAAGTTAAAATGAAGTTTATAGGGTAGGCACTAATGCAATATGACTGGTGTCATAAAAAGAGGAGATGAGGACACAAACACAAACCAAGGGACAACCAAGTGAGGTCACAGGGAGAAGATGACCATCTGCAGGCTAAGGAGAGAGGCCTCAGAGGAAACCAAACTTGCCAACATTTTGATCTTGGACTTGCAGCCTCCAGAACTGTGAGAAAATAAATTGGGGTTACGTAAGCCATCCAGTTGGTGCCATTTTTACAGCAGCTCAAGCAGACTACCGCAGTGAGCACATTGCTGTTTACACAGTGTTTCCACACACTGTTTCATCTACTCACTCATCATCAAATATTAATCAAGCAGGTCCTGGGTCGAAGGTCACATTTCATTGTTAAATCCTCACTGCCATCTTTTAAGTCAGGAACAAGTGTCCTCGTTTTTAAAATGAGGGGTGTCGTATAAGGGTGAATTCCAGGAGGACCATTGGGATGGCAAAGGGACTGAAGGCAGCATGTGAAGGGCCAAGAAGAGAAAACTCAGGCAGACACGGTCATCATCTTTAAGTTGTGTAAGGTGGTCTGTCATGAGGGCAACGGAGTCCGTTTTTCTGTACGGCCCGAAGGAACAGAACTATGACGAATAGGAAGAAACACCAGAAAGACAAATTTCACTTGAACAGAAAGAAAAACGTTGTCAGTGTTGGAATTGCCTGAAGATGCAGCAAGATGTTTTGAGTGTGTGAGTTGTCTCTACAGAAACTGGATAGCCATTTTCTGGGGTTTGGGGCGGGGGGCACCCAGCGTGAGGGTCTGCTTCAGATGTGTGGTTAGGGAACATGGTGTTGAAGGTAGCGCCCTATCCAGAGAGTCCGTGATGTCTCTGAGACCAGGTAACTAGTACGTGGTGGGCCAGGAACAGAGCCTGTCTTCTGGATTCTGATTCTCTAGTCTTCCCACCAGGCCGAGCTGCCTCTAAACAGATTAGTGGCAGAACAATGACTTCTAATGATGAGAGCATTCACTCAGCTGCCTGGGGACAGGGCATATATAGCTTTTGAAATGAGAGAATTAATTATTTACTTTCCCCTTTTCAGAAGTCTGATAACAGCCAGATAGGCAGCAAGAAGCAGGAAAGAACAAGCAATTTTGAGAGCTTCCGAAGCACCAGGTTTTCCCTGTGCCTTATCCTCATTTAAACTTTTGCATTCCCTCCAGCTGACATATTATTCCTTATCTCCACTTTACAGATGTGGAAGCTGAGTCTCCAAGGGGCGAGGCAACTGTCCAAATTCCCTAACCTCGGTATAGGAGCCAACGCCTGCCTGATTCTAAAATCCACATCCTGTTAACCTAATGGGTATTGGAATGCAAAACGTTCAGCTTTTATTTCTGGAAATCCAGATTGCTGTCCTTTCGTACCAAACACAAGATAAACAAGTTGTTGTGAAAAGGATTTATATGGCAGAAGGGCATGGAGGTCGGGTGCACTTCCTTCATTGTCTTTGATTCGGAGAATGATTCTTTCTCGGCTTCAGACCAGATTCCTGCCCCTAAGCCCCTCCATAATGAAACTCTCCACAAACGTAACTAACCCTTCCTTCTGCCAGGAGTGCTCTCTCCTCCTCCCTCTCCGAATGCTTTTATTCCAGAAGACAGTTAGGCCCACTCCAAGCACAATCTCTCAGGCAGAGGAGGGCCTACCACGGGACACAGCACGAAGGCCTGAATGACCTATTCAACCCTCATTTCATCTGCAAACTGGGCTAAGAGCCCTTTCAGCAGAGTGAGGAGTGCTCTGTGCTCCTCTTTTTGCTTTATTTTTTGCCCTGAGGCAAAATGTAACTTCTGTTTTAGTGGAGCCCCACCCTCCTTGGTTAGGACACATCAGCACAAAGCAGGCAGCGATTCCCTCAGAGGTAACAATGCCAAGGGGAGGAACTGGACTGGATCACTGGGGTGTTTTTTTTGCTCTGGAGATGGAGAGCTGGGTGAATCCACTCCCCACTTGAGTAGCCTGCCAGAGGGAGGAAGCTGGGAAGGTTCTACAACAGGAAGGAGCCTTCCCCACTCTCAACCAGCCTCGCTCTGACTTCTGGGTCCTTCAAACTCCCTCCTCCATGTCCAGAAGCCTTAGAACCTGGGTCCTTCCCAATTCTGGGGTCTGCCAGACTAGGCTTTCCTCTCCTCTCAAGTTGTGCTTCCAGAATAGCTCCCCTCCCACCTCCCAGCTCCAGTCTGTCTTATTATTCGGCCCATCGGACCTTATGGAACTCGGAACAGAGTGCATTGCATTGTTAGAGATAATGGGCCCAAAGGGGTGGAGAGTCATAGAACACAGAGAAGAAACGGTCTCTTCCCTCAGGAAGTTTAATTTAGATTAGGTGAGCACAAAGCTAAGCCAGTTAAGTACAGAATTTATGAGCCAGCGTCAGGTCTCCTGCAGGTCTGGCGGGGAGCATTGCTCAGTGTGTCTCATTCCTGCCTTTTAGGAATGACTTTGTGAGGAAGCCCAGCTCTGAGCTGCCATGAAGGGGAGGAGCGCAAGCTCCTGTCTGCTTTGTAAGGGGAGACGAGGTGCACCAAGCAAAGAGCCAACACAGAGAGGCCAATGGCAGCTGGTTAGAAGGCAGGGACTGAGACTCTAAAACCAGATTGAAGTCGCATTTTCAGGGACCATGCACTAACATTCCACAGGCCCATGGCACAACCCCCACCCCCTTGAGTGGGGAGCACTGATGAAAATAGGCACAGCATGCCCTAGCTGGTTTGGCTCAATGGATAGGACGTTGGCCTGTGGACTCAAAGGTCCTAGGTTCAATTCTGGTCAAGGGCATGTACCTTGGTTTCGGGCACTACCCATTGGAGGCGTGCAGGAGGCAGCTGATCGATGTTTCTAACTCTCTATCCCTTTCCCTTCCTCTGTATAAAAAAGCAATAAAATGTATTAAAAGAAATAGGAAGAATAAATTAAAAAATAAAAAAGAAAGCCCTACCCAGTTTGGCTCAGTGGACAGAGCATCGGCCTGCGGACTGAAGGGTCCCAGGTTCGATTCCATTCAAAGGCATGTACCTTGGTTGCAGGCACATCCCCAGTGGGAGGTGTGCAGGAGGCAGCTGATCGATGTTTCTCTCTCATCGATGTTTCTAGCTCTCTATCCCTCTCCCTTCCTCTCTGTAAAAAATCAATAAAATATATTTGAAAGAAAATAGGCACAGCCTGGCTGAGGCTGCTTACCTGCCGCGTGACCTCAGACAGGTCTCTGATGCTTGTTGGGGTTCAGTTTCCCCACATACATTGGGAAGGGGTTCGATTTGATCAATGACTCCTACATTTGGGGGCATTCCAATTTACTTAAAGTTTGCTAAAACAACTTTATATTGCCAAACAAGGATATTTTTAAAATATCACCATCTAGCCCTGGCCGGTGTTCCCAATGGTTAGAGCGTCGGCCTGTGCACTGAAGTGTCGCAGATTCCAATTCCTGGTCAAGGGCACAAAACCTGGGCTGCAGATTCAATGCCCAGGCCCTAGTCAGGGCATGTGCGGGAGGCAACCAATCAACGTGTCTCTCTCACATGAATGTTCTTTCTCTCTCCCTCTCTCTTTCCTCCTCCCTCCCTTCCACTCTCTATTTAAAAAAAAAAAAAAAAAAAAAAAGGTAAAAATGTCCTCAGGTAAGGATTAACAACAACAACAAAAAACAACAACAACAACAACAACACACGTATTTCAGTCCTTAAAAAGGAGACATAATCTTAGCATACTAAGGAGAGTCCTTTAAAAAATATACATGGAAAAATCCACTACACATAATCTTACTTACGTCATTCCATTGCACAGTAGTGAACGCTTCTTCACAGAAGAAAACCAACTCCAGAATCTGGTAACTAGTAGATGAGTTCAGAGGAGCTTCCCGACTCTGAAAATTCCATGATTTGAATCCCACCTGGGCCAGGTGCCCACCCTCCCTTTGACTCGCACTCTAAGCTCTGTGCAGGTGCCTCCTGAGACCTGGAGTGCAATTCATCATTCCCTTTCTAGACACCATTTTTCTCTGCTTTCGAAAAGCCCAGTGATGCCTCCGTTCCTCTTCCGCAGGAGGCGGTAGGTCACTCAGGAGGAGACAGGGTCTCACTCATTGCTGCAGTGCTTGCAGGTGCAGCCTTCCCACGACTGGATACTGGATTTAGTGTCTGTACTCTGAGGCCCAGGGGTGCCAGAGTCTACACAAATAAAAGCGGTTGTATGCGCACAGTTTCAATAGACCCCACCCCAAGGAGGCTGTGGCCTCTGGAAGTTAGCACCAGATCAGGGGGAGACACTCTTCCCTGGAACTGTCATTTCTTTGGTCGAAGAAACAGTTCCCCACACAGCCCAGGAGCCTGAGGCAGGCCCGGGGACAGCTGCCCTGGCTGGACAAGCCACAGTGGGAAGGCAGGACTGTTGTCTGGAGACAATGCAGCCCATGTGACAGGCACTAATGAGCCCCTCCTGCAGTCCCACTATAGCCAAGCGGCAGAGGCTCCCTGTGAATAGGTGTCTCTCTTCTCAGCAGTGAGCACTCCAGGGGGCACACTCCTCCCTCATTCTCCTTCATTCTCCTGCGATTCTCTCTCTTCTTGTCCTTTCTTTCTCATCATCTTTGTCTTTTAATTCTTCTGTTCCCTTTGACCTGTTTCGTCTCCTTCACCCCTCTCCTCTCATTTCTGTTCTATCTCCCATCAGCCCTCTTAGACACACAATCACCCTTTCCTATACCAAGTGGCCAGGCTACTTTTGGATTGTCTAGCTCAATGGCTATTCCTTTCCATGCATACCATCTCTCCCTACCTGCTACCCCCACTGCGAGGAGGCTGCTTTTAAATCATGCTTTCCCTTCTGCAAGAGTGGGGGAGTCAGCAAGGTGATTGGAAATGACTTACTGTGATGTAAGTTAATTGTATGTGTTGCCATTCCCTCAAGTTATTTAAAGTTCCCTCGGGCACAAGCAAGATGGCTTCTTTTTTTCTGCCATTAAGAAGAATCTCAAAGGTCTTATCCAAGAGGCACACGTTTACCTTCCCATTCTCACTTCCTCAATTTGCCTGGAAAGGGGCCGGCGGTGGCCAAGACTGACCCAAACATGGGCCTAGGGTCACATTTCGGGCATCTCCTGGGTGCCTTCCCTACAGCCTGGCTGGCTAGCTTGGGACTGCCCATCTGTCTGTCCGAAGCCCCATTGCTGGGGAGGGTCAGTCTCTGTTACTCGGCTTTTCTTCTCTGTTCACCCGTCAGCCTGCACTCCCCACCCCCACAGCACCAGAGCTGTAAAAAAATCAGTTTTGATGAATGGGGATTCAAACCTCTGTGTTTCACAAAACGTGGTCAGGAAATACTGAGAGTCTTCCTTAGTTCACTAGTGGATTCCCTGGAGGAGGATAATGCAACGGAGGAGGAATTGAAAGGGGCGAGAAGGGCAGCGGGCAGTGCCAGGGAGGAGGGAAGGGAGGCAAAGGGCAGGAGCCAGGACCGGGAACACTGTGGACGCTCCACACATCTCCAGCTTTACGTCATTCCCTTAAAACCTGGCTGTGAGACTCGGAGAGGAGAACCTAAGGCCAGAGCGAAAGAGGGAGAGATTGCCAAGGAGGTTATTGAGAAAAAGAAATTTGAGAACCCCCATCTGATTCGTTCTCTTGCTTACTCACCGTTTTTTTCTCTGCCTCAATTACTTTTTCTTTGATATCTGTCTTCACGAAGCCTGGGTGCTATGGGTTCGTCTCAGGATGAAATGCTGAGTGGGGATGGGAGTAGATGAAGACCATTGATGGTGGTAAACAAGAATAAAGAAGGTAAAAAACCCGAGAGGATCCCTGCCTCTTTGCTGGGATAAATGTGGGTGATAGCTGTAAAATAGCTCAGTGGTGTGATAGCCATCCCCCCTCCCAGCTCTCTGAACGTTAAGTTAGAGCATCTTTCAGGGCTCCCTGCCAGGTGCTGACTACAGTGGCTCAGGTTAAATCAGTCCACAGTTAAGGGGCACCTACTAAGTGTCAGGCATTGTTTAGGGTTTTCCGTGGTTTGTTTATTTATTTATTTATTACCCTCATGACCCTTATATGTCCATTTTACAGTTGAGGAAATTGAGTCCCAGAGAGATTGCTCAACTCGCCAAGGTAACAAAAGAAAACATTCATAATGTGGACAGACCAGTGCTTACCTAGCCCCAGGAGCATATGGGAAAGGCAGGGGAGCAGAAAGCTGAGGAGGGCTCTGATTATCCTGTATTTTTTATCAAGGCTAGAGAAAGTCTCATTGAGATCCTCCAACCGGCTTTAGAGTTTAAATAAAAGGTCGCCTGAAGCAGAAACTGGAAAGGAGGGCAGGAAGGGGGCATGACTGCTCACCAGTCCCAGCACAAAGCGCCTCCAGCCGGGGCCAGGGCAGCACACCCCATGGCTGGACCAAGTCAGGTGTGCAATCATTGTCCCAATGTGTTCCCAGCCGTTCCCCACCTGCTATCAACATTCTGGGGTTTTTTTGGTTTTTTTTGTTGTTTTGCTGCCACCAACACACGATAATCTGATCTGGAAGTTAAAAAGGGGAGTGGAATAATCTGTAGAAGTAAACATCGTCAAATGTCCTGCCTCCCTTCCCCGAGTTTCAGTAAAAACCGGAGGAAGGAAGAAGCCATGGAGCTGAGCCTGATCAGCAAGTCTTCCCTGCGTCTCCATTTAGTCATGAAGAGAGGACTTCGTAGCTTCAGTGCCAATGGCCAGGGTGCTGCTGAGGAGGGTGACCCTCCCGGAAGAGGGACAGGCTTGGTGACAGGCAGGGACCCAAAGTACGAGTTGGGTACTTGTCTTCCTGGATTGTCTTCCTTCACCCCCATATTCAACTTTTTGTCATTTCAAACTTTCTGATTGTTTAAGTAGTGTCCACTACGTTTTAAAACTTGGTTTGGAGTCACACTATTAAGCACAGCTCCAATTAGGGCAACTAGTGACCCGAATGATACTCTTGGGAAGATGGGAGGCAAGGGCAGGGGCCTGCTTCCGGGATCTTTTATGGAGGTGAGGAAACTCTCCATTCACACAAGCGTTTCTGGTGAAGTGAAGCTGGCAGTGATGCGAAACACCAAACCATGGCCCTAATCAGAATACTGCCTCTTCTCTTCTCGAAACCTTGAAAGACAGAAGGAGATGGAATTCTAAGTGGACGAGGGTAGGGAGTATGGAAAAAGATTAAAATGAAAAATAAACTTGACACATACCTAGCAGAAAGCACATTTATTTGAAAGATTCTTTCCATCTCAAGTCTCTGTGGGCCTATTCATAACAGAGATACGGTTACTTAAAATACAGTTTGTGCACGGACTGGTTGAGTCTCCTTAAAAATGCCTTCCATATTTTCACTAGCCCTTGCTTTGGCATTAACTCATAATTCCCGAACAACACCTCCAACGGGGCCAGTTGAACTTGAGCAGACAGAGTGATTCTAAAACTTACTGACACCCCTTAAGTGACACTGAGCCCTGGGCCCACAGGTATCAGATTTCAGCTCTTTTTTCCCTACAACCCCACTCCTTACCCCCAGCACACACACACACACACACACACACAGTCACAAGACCCCGCAAGGCAGAACTATTTTAGAAAAAATGGCACTGGTGTTGATTCAAGCTGATTAGTAACAAGTTCTCTTTCAAACACACACTCAAATTGTTACAATTCTGTTCCGTGTGGTTTAAACTTTTTTTTTTTAATGGTTGAATTTGTAAAGAAGGAGTGGTTTTAAATTCCCTTCTGTAGACCCTGTTAATCAAACAGCCTCTTTTCCAAAGGTGGAGTAGCCGGCACGAAGGCTCTGGAGTCAGACCGTCTGGACGTATAGACTTGCCTCCTTACCTAATCACTCGTGGGTCTATTGAGCCTCTCTAAGCCTCAGTCTTCTCACCTGAGAAATGGGAGCTAAAATAGTATAGGCATACCTTATTTTATTGCACTTCACTTTATTGTGCTTCCTAGATGTTGTGTGTGTGTGTGTGTTTACAATTGGAACCAGCAAAGAGATTTTGACTCACTTTACTGCAATGCTTGCTTTGTTGCAGTGGTCTGGAAGTCAACCTGCAATATCTCTAAATTGTGCCCGTATCTACCTCATTGTGATGTTTAAATGAGATGACCTGTATAAGAGGGTTAGCAAGGTGCCTGCTCATAGTAAGCATTCATTAAATGATCAGCTAGTGCGACCTCAAAACAAAACATTAAAAAAATTGTTATTTTTTTAAATCCTTACCCGAGGATATTTTTCCATTAATTTTTTTTTTTTTAGAAAACATGGAAGAGAGAGGGAAAGACAGAGAGAAATGTCAATGTGAGTGAAACACATCAATTGGTTGCTCCCTGCATGAGCCCTGACCAGGGCCCGGGCCAGAGAGGAGCCTGCAACCGAGGTACATGCCCTTGACCGGAATCGAACCCAGGACCCTTCAGTACACAGGCCAACACTCTATCCACTGAGCCAAACCAGCCAGGACACAAAACATTTTTTTAAAGCCTCAAGCAGAGAGATCAAATCTAACTCTATTTGTATTTTCTATACGCTTCTTAGAAAATAAGCTCACATGCCTGGAAACTTATCAGTCACACAAGTGGCTTTCGGAACACAGCAGTGAATTCCTAGCCTCTCTCTCGCCTTAGTAAGAAACTTCCTGGAAGACCTAAGAGGACCCAACACCCATCCAGATTGCTTTCTAGATAAGCCTCAGAAGTCCACCCCACTGACTCAGCAAAAGCCATGCCTAGAGAACCCACCCCATCAGCTGATGAGCAAAGCCACCTACGAACGGCAGGGCCCTGTGGGAGAGGCAGGCCTCTGACTCAGGCGGGCTCCACAGAGGGCTCTCCACTGGCTGGTGTGGAGCAAAGCCGGCTTCAGAGGCGTCTCCAGCCCTTGCTGAACCCAAAGTGCCGTCCAGTTACCTGAGATTCCAGATCAGCTTTCACGTTGTCTCTCTTGCTCTCTTCAGATGAAGGGCCATTTTGCAGGGTGGTCGGGGTTGTGACCCTATGCATGAGGGCTCAGAAGTGCCTTGTGAAGGCTTGAAAGTGGCCATTTCACTGTTGCCCAGATGCACTTGCATGTGGCAGGGCCTTTCTTCATGATCTCTCTTCTTGCCGAAAGATAGAATCGCACCCCTCAGTGTATGATTGCTTTTTGAAAATATGCAATTATTATTGTTTCACTAATCATAAGAGTAGTGCATACTCAGGGCCAGGGTGACTCTGAGCACGACGGAAGGTGTCACTTCCTCTGAGCAGGTGTAGCTCTGCAGGGCACACGGAACTCCAGCCCCTGCCGCACTCCTACACGACCTGCTCAACCATCAGATGACCCTGTCAACATACTCCTTGCAAAAAACTCCAACGGTATAAAAGTATGTGGAAAAGAAAGTGTAAGACTCGTATAATCACATCCCAAAGAAAATCACTTTGGACAGTTAGTTAAGAGACCTTTGTTTTGTTTAAAATAGAATAATGAAATTCAACTGTTTGGCAGGGGCGAGGGGGTGGAATATAGACAGCTACATGATGAAAGTTTTAAATAGTGCCAAAGGGCATTGTCTAAAAGTTCCCTTTACATCCCTGAACGGCTGGTTGTTCAATTCGCCAGCTGTGTATGTGTGCGTTTCCTTCCAGATAGTGTACATATAGATAAACATATATGTATACAGGTGTCTGAATGTGTGTATGTGCCCCTATCTTTTTTACACAAGTGATCTCATATACTAGTACACAGTACAAAGTTTCTTGCTCCTTCCCCTTCATATTAGGACATATAGATCCATCTTATTCCTTGTAACAGATGGGCAACTTTGCAGTTACAGATGAGCCATGATTTATTTCACCAAGTCCCCTGTGGACCAGTCAGACGGTGGACGTGTATACTGTTTTCTGTGTTTTTCAGCTACACACAATGCTGTAATGATTATCATTGTACGCACATTATATACATAGTGTTCCGTTTCCTATACATATGCAAGGATATCTGTGTATTAAATTCCTAGAAGAAGAATTATTGGGTCGGACAGTAAGTAGAGTAGGTACTTATGAAATGTTGATAAACATTTACCAAAAAGACTATCCAGTCACTATCCAAACATTATCAAAGAGACATTCCCACCAACAATGGCCTTGAGTTTTTCCCGTAATCTCACTAACACTTTCATCTTCCAGTCTTTTAAAATGCATATCTGTCTTTTTTTAACTTATCTGGGAGAACACCGTCTATTTTTAAATTGTCTTCCTCTCCAACCCCACCCATTGCCATATCACCAAAAGTTCTTAACAGCCCAGGAGATGTCATCTGCAACTTGTCATCTGCATATCCTTGGAAAGAATCCACTTCAAAGTTGAAACCTCAAGTATTCCAGTCTAACTGGAAACTTTGATCTTTGTCCCTAGGCTGGGGCAGAAGCCTAAGGGACTGGGTCCCCTGCTCCTGGGGAGTCCTCAGAAATGCAAATTGTCCACTGTTCTGCTACTGCTGTCTCTGTCACCTCTTCAGTCCCCAGCACAGTGCTTTGGGTGAGTGGCTTTTACTGGGAAAGGGTTAGAAGTTGGGGTCAGAAATGGGGGAGAGTTTGGGGAGCTCTGAAGAAAAGCAGAAGACAGAGACTAGTTTTGCAGCGAGCTTCTGAAGGGAGTCTGAAACCTAGACCAGGAACCATGGTTGCAAGGACCTGCTGAGGTTTTATAAGCATTGTTAGCTTCTCCATATGTAGTGTTGTTGTTTTCTTGATTCACAGTAAGACCTGTAACAAAAGTAGCTGCTTATCTAAGGGGTCAGCAAGGAAGGGGAAGATTAGTGGGGAAAAATATATCTTTTTCTGTAGTAAGTCTTGAGGGACGGAGAACCTAGAGGTGGTGGCAGTGAACAGATAGTAACACTGCAAAGATACCTGGAAAATAGGTTCCAAGAGAGGTGTCTTGGGCCAAGAAAAGTTCCTGAGCTAAATTGTAGCAACAGCAGCTACTAGTTATTGAGCACTTACTGTATGCCAGGCCCTGAGCTCATCCCTTCAGAACCAGAGAACACAGAAGCTTCAACACCCCACATTGATCCAGATGAGCGTGTAGATTTTCACATGCTCTTTGTCACCTTTTAAGACTTGGGCATCAGTTCCCCTGACTTGTTCCTTTCCTGATCTCTCCTCCCCAAATATTCTGCAGGTGTCCCTGATGTGGCATGATTTGCAATGCTTGGTTTCCCCCACCAGGCAGTGAGCTCCCCTAGACTGCAACCTCGTTTGTTTCTTCCATTTTTGGATTCACTGTGCCTAGCCCAGTGCCTGACACATGAGAAGTGTGCTCCCCCCTTCCAATGTTCAGTAAATAAATGTTGCATTAGGGCCAAACAGAGTTGTCACTACTAGGAGCTCCCAGCTCCCTTTTCCACTTCCAGTTGGTAGGAGAGGGTGAAATGTTATTTACAAAAACACCAAGCCAATCAAGGCCCTCCCTTTGCTGATACGCTGAAGCTGTGCTGAAAACAGCCAGGGGTCACCAAATGGCAGCCAGATGGTAACTGACTGCTGCTCCCTAACTCCAGGGGCCTGGGGCAAAAGGCTTGGTCGCCCACCTGCTCCCAGGGACCTGTGAACATCCACTTTGTAGGAACAAACCCAGACAGGTCCCTCCTCCTGAATCCCTTCCTGCAACAGCTCTCAGTGCAGCTGAGCCTCTGTTGGTTCCCACAGTCTGAGGGACTCTCAGAGCTGGCTGGAGCAGCTCTGTGGCCCAGTCTCGCCCCAGCATAGGGATTGCTAGCCTCCCCCCCCCCCCCCCCGCAACTTTTCCTGTAACCTAGAGTTGTTAACTATGTAATACCAACCCAGTGTAGAGGGAACAGCTCGGCAGTTAAATCGCTTAACTCAGAGCAGAGAAGCACCAGAAGAGAGGAAGAACTCCGAGGACACCAGAGTCCGGAGGAAGAGGGGAGGGATTTTCTGCAGTGTTCCCAAACAAAGAGAACTGACCGGGCTTTGGGGAGAGCTCGGTTTCCCTCTGCTTCATTCAGCACAGGTCCCCTCCTCCCCCAGATCCAGGAGGCAACAGGCCCCCAACTGGTTATCAGGTCCTCCAGCATGAGGGCTTTTGTCTCCCACTCAGACTTCTAGCTGGCAGGGCAAGGGGCCTACAAATCCGCCCTGACCCTCCCAGCTCTTTGTTATCTCGGAGGGAAGATTACATTTCTGTGTGGGGAGGCAAGGTGCCAGGAGGCCTCAGAGCAGGACAGAGGCAGGCAGAGCGATTGTCTGACCCCCTCTGCCGGGAGCTGGTCAGGACAGCCTTGGGGATGCTCTCCTTCCACTGGCCTGGGGCCTGTCCCCAAGTGGAGGGTCTGCATTTCAGAGAGAGGAGGGGGAGAAGCAGCACACAAGGGGAGTGAGGCGAGAAGGGTAAAAGCAGGCAGCTCTCAATTATTCAGGAGCCATGTCTGTGGTCTGTGCATGGCCCATGCATCCTCTGGGGTTCTCACCTTCTCCATTCTCCTGTCTTTGGCTGTTTTCCTGAGAACTGGGGGAGCAAGAGCTATCAAGATGGCCACTCGCTTTCATCTCAGTTTCTTGCTGAATCTGTAGGGAAATTTGTTCAGTATCAGGTCCAGGCCCCTTAACTCCAAACCAACAAACATTTAGATCAGGCATCCTCATACTATGGCCCGCAGGCCACATGCCGGGTGTTTTTGCCACCACTGCCTGTCCTGCTTAAAATAAGATATGTGCAGTGTGCTATGAATTTGTTCATGGTTTGTTTTTTTTTTAACTGTAGTCTGGCCCTCCAATGGTCTGAGGGACAGTGAACTGGCCCCCTGTTTAAAAAGTTTGAGGACCCCTGATTTAGATCATTCTCTTTCTGCTTAAATCAAGGGTACATTCATCAACCTCCTCTTTTGGATTCAAGATACTTTAAAATGTTTGCAAATCAAAGGGGAAAAAGAGCTGGTTTGAAAACCCCTGGTTTTAAAAGAATCATAGAGAGGAAGAGTGATATATTCTCTTTTAGTAATAAAGTGGGGAAATAGTAGTTAGGTGTTAATATTAAATGCTGCATTTTCCATGGCTTGTCTTTCCAATAATATTCCCTCAATTTGTATTTTCTCCTTTGGTTGCTCTCATCAAACTCACCAACAACAAATTTTCATGATACACCTCCTGGGTAGTCCTGAGCTAGGTCACGTAAGAGAGGGGATCCTTGCCCTAGTACAGTTTAAGAGAAAGAGTTAAAAAGACAACTAGCAAGTTATGTTTGGTATCAAATCAGTGAGACATACCAGACAGTCAGTAGGGGTTCCATGGACTGGGATTGGCAGGGAAGGCCTCTCCAAAAGAGAGGGGCATTAGTTTGCCCTCCTTACAGACCTTGAAAGAGAATTATCTAATATAATAAAAGAGAAACATGCAAATTTGACCGCTACCACCAGCCAATCAGAGCGGCTATATGCAAATTAACCCAGCCAAGATGGAGGCCAACAGCCATGGAGCTAGAGCAAACCAGAGGATTCTGTTGCAACTGCCTGCCTAGGCTGGCTGAGCCTCTGCTCACAGCCACGCCCACCAGCCAATCAGAGTGGCT
>PVJC01017718.1:0-32179 GCA_004026665.1 Murina feae
TATCACATTATATCACATCATAATGTCATTATATGTAATTATATTATGCATATTATATGTGTAGTATATATGTAGGTGTGTTATGTGTATACATATATGTATATATGTATATGTATATACACTATAGGCTTCTACATGCAAATCAACTTTTATCTACTACTCAATTAAAAGAATGCAGTATTACATTTTTTTAAAGTTAAGAAAAGATGAAATCTAATCCATGCTAAAAAAAAAATGGCTGTGTTGGTGTTATTAACATACAGTGCCCTAGTCTTCATCACAATGTTAACACTTCTTAATAAGATACTTACAAAAATTCGGTTAACCTTATGAGAAGTTTCCGTACGGATGAGATTAAACTGGTTATTCTCAAAAGGGCAATTTACTTTCCCCCACACTCAGGGCATTTGGCAATGTCTCCAGACATCTTTAACTGTCAGGAACGGAGGGGTGATTACCGGCATCTGGTTAAGCGCAACACTGCATCCTGCAATGCCCTGGACAGCCCCCTGTTAACAAATGTTAAAGACAAAGAATTATCTGGCCCCAAATGTCAGTAGTGCTAAGGTTGAAATACTGTGGTTTAGAGCTGTTGTACTACGTAAGACAGAATTCCAATATTTTGTTATCATCTTCACCTGAAAGGTGAGAACACAAGCTTGAAGATTTTAAATAATTTGCCCCAAATCCCAACAGCTTTTAAGTGGCAGAGGCAGGGTCAAATTCTGGTCTGCTGCAGCCATGTCTAGCTCTTACCCCTGCCTCACAGAACAGTGCTGCTCCTGTTCCTTTGGTTGAAAGCTATAGTCTTGTTTTCTCTTGCTTTGTTTGTAATTTTCAGTCCTTCACAAACTTGTGCTTTTGTAAAATCCAAAAGAAGAGAATTACTTACAAAATAAAATAGAAAAATTTCAAAATTTAATCCCCGAATTTTTATCCGCAGACTCAACAGACAATATTAACTTGTTCAAAGGTTATTAAGGTTTCCTGATGTCTACTCTTTCCTCGGTTTCTATATTCTCTTGCTGACCAGTACAAATTTCAGGGTCAGGAAAAGCTTCAGACCACAATTTGAATAGCCTTGCAATAAAGTATGTTGGAAATTATGCGACTTCTCTAATGAAGAATAAAGTTGAAAGATTATTAGATCGATTCTAGTTTTTATTATGAATGAGACCTCCATTTTCTTTTTAAGCAGTATCCTTAAATTCACATGAAAAAAAAAAAACACAAACAAACAAGAAAATACAAAACTAGTTTTGTCCAAAAAAACACCAACAGCAACATTCCTAGTAGATCTAAAATTTAAAAAAATAAAATAAAAAAGATGGCTCCTTTTCTGTAACTAAAAATAGCCAGGCCAGAGGCGGGGGGGAGAAGGAATTTTTAAACTATAACTTGCTTAAAAAAGGGAATAGCTCTGAACAGGTCTTCCAAAATACAATCAATAACCTATAACCAGGAAAGCAATATTAACTTTTAATTACATTGTAGACACTGTCTCTACATGTTATTCTGTTTGACAACATTCAACCTCATTTAGCTGCAGTCTTACTGTTATTTTTCTCATGAGGGTTGACTGTGCACCCACTGATTTCACTGCCACAGCCAGGGACACAGCCATTCAGACCAGAGAGAAGTTTCATTCAGCATTCGACTGTCCCTCGGACAGGCTCGGAGCTATCTCCTGGCACTGCCAACACCATTAAGTCAATGTTAGCTGGGCAGAGGAAGGTAATTTGATTTTATGAATATTTTTAAAAGATTAAAGGTACACTTAGAAAACTAGATTCCCTTATGGACAGAATTGTGTCCCCCAAAGTTCCTATGTTAACATCCTAAACTCCTGCACCTCAGATGTAGCTGCATTTAGAGGCAGGGCCTTTAAAGAGGTAACTAAGGTAAAATGAGGTCATATGAGTGGGCCCTGATCCTATGTGACTGTGAGCCCTATAAGACAAAATTAGGTCCATACATGCATGTGCACAAAGGGAAGACATGGAAGGACACAGCAGGAAGGTTGTCACCTGGAAGCCAATGAGAGAGGCATCGGGAGAAACCCTGCCCAAAGCTATGATGTGGATATGTAGTCAACAGAACTGTGAGAGAAGACGTTCTGTTATCTAAGCCCACCAGATTGTAGCATTTTTCAGCAAACAATAATAAAAAAATACCACTCAAGTTACTAGTGCCTTTATATTAAGAAAACATTGGCAATAGCTAAAAACCCCGTCTTATACAACAAAGTTACTAGAAGCACAGAGGAGATAATGAGAGGCAAATAAATGTTAATTAATTGCTAAATATATTTTTAAAACATTAAATATATTTAAAGGTACATTTCAACCTGGATAACTAATGATTCAAGTATTCTCACTGGGAAACATTAAAACCAAACTAACACTCAACAAATTTAAACAAAATATGTGAGTAATGTGAGCAGGAATTTTGGCAAGGAAAAATTTGCCTGAATAAAATCATCAGTGTAAAGAACGAAACAATGCAGTTTTAGGAAACATCCAATTACAGAAAAGGCTAAAATGGAATGATTTTGGGGATACATTAAATGTGGTGTCATCAATGTATATCAATCTTTCAAATTTATTTCTCATGTTTACAGTGATTGAGGGATTTTTTTTTTAAATTTATTTTCTGAATTTAGAGTTAAATTTGAAAAAACACTCTCTGAACAAATGATATTTTTGGAAATAGGTTCTACTACAAAATTAAATCTTTACTGATATAATATGTGAGAACTTAATAAAATATTAAAACCAGTATTCAGAGTTCAACATTTTCTCATTGAGTCATAAGTAGTAGAAAACTGACATATTTTGACTATGAAGAGAAAAAGGTAAGAAACAAGAAGAGGAAGCTATCCACACTGATGACTCCATGGGCAAGGCCAATGTTCTCATTAATTAGATTTTCTGAATTGTGTCCTTATGTTACAAATAGAGCAATGATCTTAAAAATTAGTATGAATCTAATTCTTTCAGTAAAGGCAGAAGAAAAACACAAGTCATCGAACATAGCACTTGTAATTTAAAAAAAAAAAAGACTTTTCATTTTTAGGAAGCTAGAAGGATAAAATATTAAATCAATTCAAGCATCACTTCATCTAATTTTACTGCCTGCACTACTCCTGAATTTTTCTTCTTTAAAGCATTTTAATTGAGCCAATAACTATATATTATTCTGGCACTTTCTTAAGAATACAAACTCAATTCATCTAAACCAATAGGTAATACAGTAATTTACAACTTTCTTACTTCCCTCCAGGTTCACTGTAAACATTGCTGGATCAATGTCATCAAATTCCTTAAAAAATAGGAATATGTCAATACAGCATTAAGTGTCAGTCATTCTCAGCCATCCAAACAGCCATTGATTCAGTCATTTTCTTTACATTTAGAAGAATATAAGTGCAAATATCAGGCTTATTTTATGCAATAGAAATATTGTTCCAACAACACAAATTATTTGTTTCAATACAGCATTCTCTCCCATCTCAAACACCCATAATGCTTTGCAGTGTACATAAATTACTTTTTTTTTTTTTTTTTTTAAGTAAAACCAAGCATTCCCATGTTAAGAAAACCCAAACAGGCTTCTGTTTAGGGTAAATGCATTTTTTATTCCAATTTTTCTCCCTAATTTATTCTTTTTCTTTTTTCCTGGATTAATATTAGGTTTGAATATTCCATTACTGGAACCTTCTTAACAGTATATTAGCAAAAATACTAGTTATATTCTAAATGTGATTCCTAATGCAATGAGGCAAAATGCCAAATAATTAAGATTCATTTATAACTTTGATTTTCTGCTCTGTTGAAGACTAGATAACACAATCATTTTACAGTTATTTATGTAGATCTGACAGGGTCTTTCATCTAAAGCTATCAGTTAATTCTATGGTTTTGGAGTGAGCTTGAAAATATGTATTTAAAAATAAATCTCAACACTAGTTACGGACCAGGCTGAGATTAGCTTCCTGGGTCACACCATAAACTCGAGAGGATTTTACCGTTTTTTGCATTGTAGGTGGGATTAGGCAATGAGAATCTTGGATATTATTTTCTATGCGGTCCTGGACCTTCTATGAGACTTTCACTCTCTTTCTTTCTATGTTTAACATATTTCTATGTTAAAATAGTTCCTATCCCCATTTTTTTTTTCAGAAACATCCCCCCTCCCCAGCCAAAACTAACCTACACAGTCTGAATTCTTTCCCTGGTTCCAATTTGTCATCCCCTGGAAGGATGTTTCATTAATCAATCCCACTCTCCTGTATATCTAAAATTTCCACATCTTCATGTTTTTATATTTATTCCCCAGTCTTTTATTCATTCATTCACTTAATACTTTTTGAGCACTTGCCACGAGCTGAGTAGCACTGGCACTAGAGATACAGCAATGAACAGGGCACAGAGAGTTTCTGCTCTCCCCAATTTAACATTTTAGTGTGTGTGTGTGTGTGTAGGGGGTTATGGACAAGTAAACAAGTAGGTCCAAAGTGTGGTGCTTAAAATGATAACATCATATCATAAGAAGCATGTCAAACTCACATCTGGCAGGCTAGCTCGCCAACCCATGAGTTTGACATGCTTGGGAAGACGATAGAAATGCAGAATCTCTGACCCTATCATAGATTTCCTGAATCAGAATCAAATCAGACTTTCCAGGGATGTGTGTGCACATACAACCTTGAGAACTGTCATAGAGGAAATTGAGAGCCTCTAAGTTTATAAAAATTTGCAGGTCTCTGCTGCCTAAAATAAATATATTTTTTATAAACTTGCATTCCTATCAAACCAGATTTCTCAATTCAGACCTTTGCTTCCATTTCCCTGGTTTATGTTTCTGTCAATTATACTCCACCATTTTTTGAAATATAATTATTTGAGGGAGTTTTCTTTGCATCTTTTATTTTCCCATGTTTCTCTTTACATCTTGAATAATACTAGTAATAGTAGTAATAATGATGCCAATTTGCTTTGATTGAGCACAAACTATGTGCCAAGTGCTGGTCTAAAAGCTGTATTTATCAATTTATTGAATACAACACCACACTGAGGTAAGTACCATTATTGCCCTCATTTTATAGATGAGGAGCTGAGAGGTGTCCTAATAAAAATCCATTACAAAGCCTTTCTGGGTTCTCTCCAGGGGATACAAGTAATTTCTCCTAAGAAACTTGTTACTCCTAACTAACGGCTGTTTCCATACTTCTCTCATCACATTTCCAACTATACATATCCTTCCAGACTTCAATATTTTACTTTCACAGCACATATTTCCAAAGGAATTATAATGTAGTAAGGATCCAAATATAATTGTAGGGTTGACTAATTTAATATTTGATATTATGTTTCCAAGCAACAAATATTAAGTGTTAAATTAGAAGAAAAGGTATAAAAGACAGAGTTTCTTTTGCAATGTTGTTGTAACAATGGCTTAAGATGTTCCTTTAGAAACTGTTTCAGTTTATTTTCTGTTCCTTAAAATGAAACTAGAGGCCTGGTGTATGAAAATCTTGCCCCCTCTCACAGTCCAGGAGCCCTCAGGGGACAAATTCCTCTGAAGAAGGTGACCAGGCTGATCAGGGGAAGGCGCTGCCCGCATCACTCTGCTGCTGCTGCCACTGCTTGCCACTGCAGCTGCAGGCCCTCAGCCCTCACTTCTTAGTGCTGACCCCACCGCCCCCACCCATTGTTGGGTGGGGGACAATCTGGGGCCAGACTGGCTGGGCAAGGGACCATGGGAGGTTGAGGCACAGCAGTTTGCACCCTGTCCAAAACTAATGAGAAAATAAACAAATGGAACCACATCAAAATAAAACGCTTCTGGATCCCTGAACTAGACAACCAGGATGGCAGCATAGGCAAATACCTGAACTTGCTGCCACTCACAACCACATTAAAGCTACAACTAAAAGACAAAATGAATATCATCCAGAACCATGGGAAGGCTGGCTGAATGGAAATTCTACAACTAGAAGGAAGAGAAAAATGCACTGAATTGGGTAGGAGGTGCAGAGGTGTGGAAGTGTGGAGATATGGAGGAGCATGCAAAAGGTGCTTGCAGCTGGGTACGCTGTTGTCTTTTTCAATCGGGAGGGAGATACAAGCTCCCGATTGCTCTCAACTCTAGTTCCGAGCAAGGATCTGGGGACCCAGACTCATACGGAGAGAAACTGGACTGTCTGGCATCAGGTTGGAACATGAGGGTGGCTTTCTCACAGAGGTGCTTGCAGTGGTCATTGTTCCTGCACAGGGCCACGGGACACAGAGATTCAGGGATTTCTCCAGGGCAAAGCTGATTGGCAGCCATTGCTCTTCGCTCCACCCTGGTGATTTCCTGAGACCCTGCCCCACCCAATTTATAACCCCACCTAAGCTGTACAAAAAGGTTTTTTGCATATGAATGGCCTGGTCTTTCTCCACCTAAAAACCTGTCAAATTGCAGCTGGGTCAGAGGACCCCAGAGCTTCCAAAAGAAGGCCTAAAGCTCATCAGCTGCCTGCCTTAATTCACAGCTGCACTTCATTTGGGCACCTCTGAACCCCAAACAAAGAGGAGGAATCTGAAGATCTCTCTGTAGCTTCTGCTGGGTGGCCTCAGGCAGTGGCTGACTTTGCGCCCCCTTGGAGATCCAAGAGCCAGTATACCCAGTGGTCAGAGTGAGACTATCCAGATTACAACTCTTTACATCCATAAGAGACACAATTAGGGGGGCAGACTCAGTGAACACCAAAGCCTCACTAAAGCAAGTCCTGCCCCATAAGGGTGTCTCCAGCACAGAAGTTCTTCCATTGTAGACACAACTGGTCCTCACAGCCAATTGGCCTAGAGATCAATTCCTCCCAGTGATACCAATAGCAATCAAGGCTTAACTACAACAAGACTGTGCACAAAACCCACAAAGGGGTGCACCAAGAGTGTCCATCTCAAGTAACTAGGGAGGATGAGGCACTGGGCCCTGTAGGACACCTAGCACACAAAGCTACTCTATCAACACAGGGAAGCAGTCAAATTTTGGAGACAAAGAATCAGGTCACAGATGAAAGAAATGGAGGAAAGCAAACTACTGGATATAGAGTTCAAAACTATGGTTATAAGGTTACTCAAGAATCTTCTAGAAACCTCTGAGAAATATAGTGAGACCCTCAAGGATATGAAAAAGGACCAATTAGAAATTAACATACACTGACTGAAACAAAGAATAATATACAGAGAACCAACAGCAGACTAGAGGATACCAAGAATCAATCAAAGGTTTGAAATACAAAGAAGCAAAAAACACACAACTGGAAAAGCAAAAGGAAAAAAGAATCCAAAAATATGAAGATAGTGCAAAGAACCTCTGGGACAACTTCATGCAACTCAACATCCAAATTATAGGGGTGCCAGAAGAAGAGAGAGAGCAAGATATTAAAAACCTACTTGAAGAAATAATGTCAGAAATATTCCCCTACCTGGTGAAAGAAATAGACTTACAAATCCAGGAAGCACAGAGAATCCCAAACAAAAGGAATCCAAAGAGGATCACACCAAGACACATCATAATTAAAATGCTAAGGGCAAAAGACAAAGAGAGAATATTAAAGCAGCAAGAGAAAAAGTTGGTTACATTCAAGGGATTACCCATACGACTGTCAGCTGATTTCTCAACAGAAATTATGCAGGCCAGAAGGGAGTGGCAAGAAATTTTTAAAGTGATGAATAGCAAGAACCTACAACCAAGATTAAGCTACCCAGCAAAGCTATCATTTAGAATTGAAGGTCAGATAAAGAACTTCACAGATGAGAAAAAGCTAAAGGAGTTCATCACCACCAAACCAGTATTATATGAAATGTTGAAGCGTATTCCTTAAGAGGAAGAAGAAGAAAAAGATAAAGATAAAAATTATGAACAACAAAGTGATAACAAATACATATCTATCAACAAGTGAATCTAAAAACTGAGTAAATAAAAAATCTGACGAAGAGAATAAACTGGTGAATAGAATAGAATCAGGGGCATAGAAAGGAAGTGGACCAGCAATTCTCAGGGGGAAAGGGGTGTGGGGGGCGTGGGAGGAGACTGGACAAAAATCGTACACCTATGGATGAAGACATCGGGGGGGTAAGAGCAAGGGGGGTGGGAACTGTGTGGAGGGGCGCTATGGGGGGGAGAAAGAGGAACAACTGTAATAATTTGAACAATGAAGATTTATTAAATAAATAAATGAATAAATAATAAATAAAAAGCTTCTGAACAGCAAAAACAAACAAAGAAACAAAAAACCATCCACAAAACAAGAAATTCCACTGTATGGCAGAACATATTTGCCAATGTTATATCTGTTAAGGATTTAATCTCCAAAATTTATAGGGAACTCATACAACTTAACAAAGGAAAGATAAACAATAAAAATATGGGCAAAGGACCTAAATAAACACTTTTAGAAAGAGGACATACAGAAGGCCAAGAGGCATATGAAAACATGCTCAACCCAAGAGATTCAAATCAAAAGGACAATGAGGTACTATCTCACACCAGTCAGAATGGCTATCATCAACAAATCAACAAATGACAAGTGCTGGTGAGGATGTGGAGAAAAAGGAACTCTCCTGCACTGCTGGTGGGAATGCAGACTGATGCAGTCACTGTGAAGAACATTATGGAGTTTCCTCAGAAAAATAAAAATGGAATTCCCATTTGACCCAGTAATCCCACTTCTAGAAATATATCCCAAGAAATCAGAAACACCAATCAGAAAAGATATTTGCACCCCTATGTTCATAGCAGCACAATTTACCATAGCTAAGATTTGGAAATAGCCTATGTGCCCATCAGGAGATGAGTGGATTAAAAAACTGTGGTACATCTACACAATGGAATACTATGCTATGGTAAAAAAAAAAAAAAAAAAAAAAAAAAAAAAAAAAAAAAAAAAAAAAAAAAAAAAAAAAAAAAAAAAAAAAAAAAAAAAAAAAAAAAAAGAAATTCTTACCATTTGCAACAGAATGGATGGAACTGGAGAACATTATGCTAAATGAAATAAGCCAGTTGAAAAGAAATATGATAAGATCTCACTCATTTGTAGACTATAATGAACAACATAAACTAATGAACAAAAATAGTCCCAGAGACATAGAAGCATCAAACAGACAGTTCAACCTAAGAGGGAAGCCAGGGGAGGGGGCAGGTAAGAGATCTACCAAAGGACTTATATGCATATATATGAGCATAACCAATGGACACAGATAGTAGGGGGTTGAGGGCATGTGTTCTGGGGTGGGAGTGGCCTGGGAGACATCAATGGGGGGAAAAGAGACTTATGAAATACTTTAAACAATAAATAACTTAAAAAAGATTAATAAATAATATATTCTAAATTCTAAAATATAGTAATAATAATAATAATGCCTTTGAACAAGTATAACACATCTTTATTCTTTAGTTTATACCAAAATAGCTTATAAACTACTTGATACAAATTTTTGTATAACACTGGTGGAAAATTGAGTATTTTTTTCTTGCTGTCATTACCATTTAGGCATTAACATTTGGGTCAAGTTTGCTTTTGAGAGATCTATTCATCTTTTTTTCTCTTACCTGAGTTATCTTATATGTAACCATGAACATGGAAGGACAAGAGTAAATGAGCCAAGTGTTATGAAAGAGTAGTCTTGAGGTATTCATTTGAAAAATAACCCTCATCCCAGGAAAACAGAGCTAGCCATCTTACCACTGAAAAACACAATAATAAAAAGTATAGTATAATAATGTCACATGATAAAGAAGTTTATATATATATATATATATATTTTTATAAATTTTAATAATTATCCAAACTTGGAGTGATAATTCAATGAAAAAAAAACATATCAAAACAAAAGAACATCATAACTTCCTGATTAAACCATTTAAAATCTATAAGCCTTTAATACAATTTAAGATTTTTAAATCTGTACATAATAAAGGAAGATACATATTTTGAATTTTTCTAGTTTTATCTAGTTATTTTATTTGGAATATGTATAAGAATAATTCACACTGATATAAATAAAGGTATAATTTTTACATTAAATTGAGTCCCCAATATATACTGTGAAATTTTTTATATGAGCTTATTTAATACAAGAGGCCCATTGCATGAAAATTCATGTACTCTGGGGTGGAGGTCCCTCAGCTTAGCCTGAGCCCTCTTGCAGCCCAAGAGTCCTCGAGGGAGGTCCACCTGCCAGCTTAGGCCTGCTCCCCAAGGGATCAGGTCTAAACTGGCAGTCAGATATCCTTCTGGCAACCCAGGAGCTCTCGCTGGATGTCCAACTGATAGCTCCCCAGGGGGAGTGGGCCTAAGCCACAGTCAGACATCCTTAGCACTGCACAGCTGAGGAGGCGGGAGAGGTCATGGGCCTGGCCTGTGGTTGAGCAGAGCTCTTCCTGTGATAGAGCACGAAGCACCAAGGGGCAGCTCCTGCATTGAGCGTCTGACCCCTGGCGGTCACTGCATGTCATAGCAACTGGTCATTCCTGGTTGTTCTCCCTTTAAGGTCAATTTGCATATTACCCTTTTATTTTATAGGATTATATTATTTCCTTTGTCCAGAGTTTCTTCTTGGCTGATGATATATTTTTATAGTAATAATTATATCTAAACAACAATTACTAAGTTTCATCATCAAATAGTTGTGCTTAGGAAAAATGTTCAACTAAAGATTGGTCTTAAACTTCATCTAGACTACTAGTTAGATATATGTTAAGGCTCAAAGATCTTTTGATTTTCAGTTAATACAAGTTTATTCAGGATTATTGAAATCTTTAAAATAATGCCTTGATAAGCTTATTTGCTTGATAGTGGGGTTCACTAAAATTTACTAGGAATATGAACAATTATAATCTCTTCCTACTTTCTGGATCCATTACCACACAACAAAAATGTGTATTTTATTTTTGTATATTTTGTAATAATTCTTCTTTTCTCTTTAAAAGGTGGATATGGAACCTGAAACTCTCTTTTCCATGAAAACTCAGCCTGGAACCTTTCACTCTGTTTTTCCCACATGTTCCAGCTCTTTTCCAGTGGTTCTCGTATAAGTAGCTGTATTTCATAGATAGGTTTAGTGTTTGAGCTAAACATATTCAGGACAAAACAACGCACGAATAATGGGAGAAAAGTAAGTAGAAAGGCAAAATTCTAGATTTAGTCTGGAACAAAGAGAATCAGAATATGTGTTAGGTGATCCTTGGAGACAATTCTGCTACTGCAGGGTTCAGCCTACATTTCTGTGTCAGGGTTAGCACATTTTCTGTAAAGGACTAGGTAGTACATAGTTTAGGATTGCATGATTATGTATATGAGTTCCTGCTTCCCCAGTTGTAGTGAATAAATGCATACTAGGAATCCAACATGCTATTAGCACTTTGATAGAAGGCAGCATAAAGCATCACTGTGTGGCTCAGAACACATCTGATATCCAAGTTCCCATTCATGTGCAAACAACCTTTTCTTGTGTGTTTTCAATCAATCTTTTATAAATGGGTGGAGTATTCATCCATGTGGTGATCATTAATAAAAAATGCTTATATGACATATTATTTCTCTCTTTTCCTCTGTTAGACAGAAAGAGTTGAGAGCAAAGAGGGGGAAAGGAAGCAGGGACAGAGTAAGAGAGAGAACAGAAGTTGGGGGCATGTGAAGGTAGTCAGACGTACTGATCCTATATTCCCTCTACCCTCCCTGCTACTGCAACTAACCACTGCTAACTAACAAATGCAGCATATAAATGTCTGAAAAGCCCTCACAGGATAGTTCTTTATAAAAGGGACTGCTGATTTTTCAATTCTAATATTAAAGTAAATATCACTTGATAGGACTTATTTACAAGAAGCAAAATATAATTTTGAGTTAATATATTTAATTTTATTACCTGCAGAATTGATATATCCACAAGCTGTATAATATACAGAAATAATCCCATTATCATGATATGAGGAGTAATCTACTCTAATAAAAGAGTAATATGGAAATTAACCATCTCTCCAAGATGCCTAAGCCACACCCACCAGCCAAGCCCACGCCCACCAGCCAATCAGAGCAGCTGTATGCAAATTAACCAAGCCAAGATGGAGGCTGGCAGCCACAGAGTGAGCAGCCCAGGGTGTGGCATAGGCAGGTGTGGGGCTGGGCTGGTGGTGGTGGGGGCGGGGTGGTGGGTGGGGCGGGGGCAGGGTGGGCAGTTATGGGGGCAGTGGTGGGGGTGGGGCGCACGGTGGCGGGTTTCCCCGTGCTTGCAGCCAGCAGTCAGGCAGTGCCAGTCGATGAGCGTGGGAACGCTGGCCTCGGTTTCCCAGGATTCCGAGCGGGACCCACTGCAGAGCAGCGCCACAGCCCCATCCCCCGTGCTGCCAGAGTGGGTGGCTGGAAAGCGAGCTGGGAGGCTGATGCAGGCAGGAGTACGGAGCCTTCCCATCCTGCGTGGACACCGCGCCGGGCGAGGCGGGCAGCTGGGCGGCGTTGGGCCCTGATGCTCGGCTGTAGGTGGAGTCCTGGGCATGCAGGGTTCCGCAAACAGTTTCTAATTTCTCTGAACAAATTCCCGGGACCCCAACAAGTATGACCCTCTTTCCCTTGGCTCAATCTCCTAGGCGCTTGCTACTGGCACTGGTAGTGGAGGTATTTTTAAAGAGTTTGCGCTTCGTGCCCCAATCCCAGGTTCCTCGCGGCTCTGACGCCTCCTCTCCCATCTGGGCACTGAAGACCTGCAATGCACAGTGCTGTCCTGTGGACATGCGGTGTCTCTTTCATCCCTAACAACTTTCTGAGATAAACATTATTATCCACATTTATAGATAAGAAAAGGAGGCACAGAGAGATTCAGTTACCCCAACGATATAGTAGCTAAGTTATTTGAAACAGTTTTTCTCTAAAATCAAGACTGTTTCCCCAATGCATGGTGTAGCCCATTGGGGTGCAGCATGAACCTGTGCGACCTGGACAAGGTCCCTGAGACCCTGGAGTTCGAGCTGCTGGAGCCAGACTACAGGACCGGCTCTGAGGCAGGTGTCTTGCTTCACATGGAGTATCTGGATGGGTTCCCTGTCCACAGCCTGAAGGGGCTGTGGGCAGCCTGAAAACGGCCCTCAGCCCCTCACCCAGGCTGGCCAGGCACACCAGCAGGTGGACATCCCCTGAGGGGTCCCAGACTGTGAGAGGGCACAGGCTGGGCTGAGGAACCCCCCCTGCTCCTCAGTACACAAATGTTTGTGCATCGGGCCCCTAGTGATAACATAATATATAATAAAAATTAATATTTTATCAGATTAAAGCATATTCATGATGATAAATATACCTCAGGAAATAAGGATCCCACCCTAGCTGCTTTGGCTCAGTGGTTGGAGCTTCGGCCTTCAGACCAAAGGGTCTCGGGTTCGATGCTGGCACATGCCCAGGTGTGGGCTTGATCCCCAGTGGGGGACATGCAGGAGGCAGCTGATTGGTGATTCTCTATCATCATTGATGTTTGTATCTCTCTCTTGCTCTCTGTTCCTCTCTGAAATCAATAAAAGTTTTTTTTTTTAAAAAAAGGATCTTTCCTTCTCTTCCAAAAAAAATTGTAGCCCTATTCAAAAAGCAGGAAAAATGCTTTATACTTTCAAGTACTAGAATATTTGACTTGGGGGTTCTAGAAATACATAAATTTCTTTTTTTTCACCAAGTGATTGCATTTGACTTCATCAGGGGACAATGACTAACTTATCACAGAACTTCTTTGTCTATTTGGGAAAAGATACGAGTAAGATAAAAGCTCTTTGGTTTGTGTTCCTACTGGTGATGATTCTTTACTTTTTTTTTTTTTTTTTTGACTATTTGTGTCACTTCATTCTGATGCAGAAAAGGATAATGACCATAAACTAGTATAATAATATTTTGATACTTTAGAAACATTTCAATACTTAAAAACTCATATGAACACAGCCCATAGGAGTAGAAATGGGCTAAATATATGCCTGCTATGCTAAGATGAACCCCAAAAATGAATAGCATTTTAGAAGTTGCATGTTACATAAGGCTGAGAGGTTGGGTTTATTAAGCACCTAATATGTAATTTGCAATTAGATGAATTACATAAACATTTCGTCAAACTCATACAAACCTTATAAAATTAATATATTACCATCACAACATGTTGCTTTCAAAATTTCATCTTTTAGCTTGTTCAATAATTCTATTGCATCACCTGCATTCTGTGTCCATCTTCTTTGGCATTCTATTTTGCCTTTTTATCTTTCTCATTAACTGTGGCCTGAGCACCCCAAGGAAATGACTTCCCTTAATTCAGGCAGCTCTAACTATGAAATGAAAAAGAGTGAGCCCCTTAGCTTTGGCCCTTGAAGAGTACCTCACCATCAAATAAAACCTGCTGCAACTCTGCCAACCCAAGGGAGAAGTTTATCCAATCTTGGTATTGAAATTTGAGTGAAAGTCACTTGTAAGGGGCACCACAGCGAAGTAATTTTCCTCTTATTTTTCAACCTTGAATGCGTATAATCTCATATCTTGCTTATTTTTCTTTTCTGATAAAATAACTGGCATGAATCTAAGCACAATTACAACTTTTATCTGTTTTTATTTGATAAACTATGGCAGGAAGAATTTTATGACAAAACCTATTTCCTTTCCAGGTTCAAATGTCATGACTATTTATGCACCCGGGGATGGAAGCAGTAAAATAAAATCAATTGGCTTAAGCCAAACACTATTCCGTGATCTTTTCTAGTTCACTCAACTGACTGCCACTCGACCAAAACCTCACTCAAATGACCTTACACATTAAATGACTCACGGAAAAAAAAAAATGATTCCCCAAATGCTTTCTAATTAAAAATCACATGGAGTATGTGGAAGCATTCTGTAAAACTATCAGTATTGGTAAGACTTCATTTTGATACAAGTTTTTAAAAAAATCAAATGCTGGTTTTTGTTGGTTCTCAGGCCCTCAACCCCCTGTCTGCAGTGTGTTCTTACAAAAGCTTGTGTTTTTGCACCGAAGATTGTATGTCTCTTTCTTTAAGATAAAGATGCATCCTCTTTGGGCCATGTGATTTATGGGTCTTTCTGTGGGAAGAGTGTAATTCATGACTGCACTGCCAGGTGTGGCCATTTGACTTTCTTTGGGCAGAAGCAATGCATTCCAAGTGGAAGTTTAACTACCCATTTTGTATTTCTGCTAACTCCTGCTCACTTCCTCTGCCATGAGAACTACATGTCCCATATAGGGCCTGTTCTTTCGTATTAAGTTCCAGAAAGAGTAGATAAATGAAACTAAGATACCTGAAAGTTACATCTACTGACATGCAGTATGGATGAGGAGTAACACCAGTATATCTGTAAGCCATGAAGATTTGTACATGAAGCATAACCTAATAAAGGTGGTGATGAAAATGGGATGCTTTCGTAAGATAAGTGTGACAACATGGCGTCGGCTTGTGGCATTAGGGGTGAAGATAAGGCCAAAACTGTGGCTGAACATTTGAAACAGTCACAACATATTACAAAGATGCGAAAACAGTTTGTGAAACTCTCATCTCTGAAGGCAGATGACATGGCAAAAGAGTCTGTTCTATAAAGAGGCTGGAATGAGTAATGTTACCGATGAGACTCAGTTGCTAGTAGTGATATTTGACAGGCTATTGCAAGAAACAGATTGGCTGAGCGTAGAACTGACTGGTTTATAAGAAGGGGAAGAGTGGAGGATCCAGAAATTTCAGGGCTTGCGTCATGAGAGATGTAAAGGGTAAGTTTCTGTTACAGGACAAACACCAAATCCATTGTTACGGTTATCAGTGACTTTATTAAAAATAGAAAGAAAAATAAGTGGCATGTTTAATTCACTCCTAAAATCCTTTTAGATATCTCAGGGAAAAGACACAGAGGGTGTGGCACTACCCTCAAAGACTGATGAAGTCAAATTACTTGTATCTTAGTTTAGAGAGAGAAGCATACATCAAAAAGAATTATGGGTCAAGCTATTAGGACAATCAGCCTGACTGGAATCAAAATAAATATGAAGCTGGCAAAGTTCCTAACTTGCACTTTCTAAAAAGCTACTAGCCTAAATTAAAAAACATCATGACCAGTTGAGATGTAACTTAACCTTTAGGCTGCCAAGCTTACATGGCAGAATAGTGACTGATAAAAAGAAAAATAATAATATAATCTTGGGCCCTAAATCATAACTTTTAGTTCAATATTGAATAATACCCATTTGTCTTGAAAAAAAAATAAAACTTCTCAGAGGGCAGAGGGAAGATCAAGAACCAAGGAGGAGGCTATTCTTCTACACTAGAACTGAGGCCTAATCAAGAAACACTGCCTACTGTTAAGACTATGGGTTGAGCCCTAGCCAGTATAGGTCAGTGGATAGAGTGCCAACCTGTGGACTGAAAGGTCCCAGGTTTGATTCCAGTCAGAGGCACATGCCCAAGTTGCAGACTCAACCCTTAGTAGGAGGCATGCAGGAAACAGCCAATCAATGATTCTCTCTCATCATTGATGTTTCTATCTCTCTCTCTTTTTCCTTTCCTCTCTGAAATCAATAAAAATATATTATTTAAAAAAAAAAAAGATTATGGATTAAGCCCTGGCAGGTTTGGCTCAGTGGATTGAGCATAGACCTGTGGATCAAAGGCTTGATTCCAGTCAAGGGGTGTGCCTTGGTTGCAGACTCCTCCCTGGACGGGCCTCTGGTTGGGGTTCCTGCAGGAGGCAACTAATCAATCTGTTTCTCTCACAAAGATATTTCTCTCTGTCTTTCCCTCTGTCTTCCACTCTCCCTAAAAATCAATGGGAAAATACCCTTGGGTGAGGATTAGCAAAAATAAATACCAAAAAATGAGACAGAATCTTGTTTTCTTTTAAAAATTTAGGATTTTTTGTTTGTTTTTATTTTTTAAT
This sequence comes from Murina feae, assembly GCA_004026665.1. Taxonomy (NCBI): domain Eukaryota; kingdom Metazoa; phylum Chordata; class Mammalia; order Chiroptera; family Vespertilionidae; genus Murina; species Murina feae. The sequence continues at coordinate 16,949 of PVJC01017718.1, forward strand.
TCTGTTTGTTTGTGTGTGTGTGTGTGTGTGTGTGTGTGTGTGTGTGTGTGTGTTTATCAAGATGTAGCTCAAGTAGTGATCATGGAAAGACCTTGGGTCTTTAGTTCATTGCTGAGATTAAATGAAGCTTTTAGATTCTCTTCCCTGTGCAAGTGTTTTACATGAACTTTGTATGAAGCGAGAGAAAGGACACAAGTATGTTTAATACATGGCCTTATCATTTCCAAATGCAATCTCTTCTGTTTACCAATGAAGGAAGATTACAGCGTTTTCCATATCATGTTAATTTCAGCATCTTTCCCAGCCACACTGTAACGCTTGGCCATATGACATGGTTGGCCAGAGAAAAAAAATGCACATTTAAGTGACACAAGCCAGTTAAAAGCAGAACATTTAAAAGCCACGTATGCTCCCATCAGCAATCTTGTTCTTGAATCCTGTACCACAATTAGTCAACTACAAACACATTTTACTCCCGCAGCCTAGAAAAGAAGACACATGGAACAAAGCTCCCTCCACACCAAAGCTGCCAGCATGTAACAGAGATGGAATTATACCACACTTGTCCTCCTCTGGTATCCTGTCTATAAGTATAGTATAGCCTTAAAAATTGGTCAGAGTCCTATACCTGCAAGACTGATATCCTAAAAATTACACTTTACCTGACACCTTTGCAGCTGGTTCTGATAATTACTTCCAGTTGGGGGTACTTGCATAAAATTAGAAAATAGAAACAAGATAAAATACAGTTTTCTCCTTCTGGCAGTGGCATCAACAATTGTGTTTCCTGGGTTCCTTCATCATTATAAGAATAGTGGGTTCTTAGCTCTCAGGAGCAGACTTTTCTCTCATCCATACCTTCAGCCTATGGTTCCATAGTTGGTGACCCACAGAGAGTACTGCCTTTTCCTCGTTTTCTAGTCAGGACAAGGGCCAAGCAACAGCTCTGGGTAGTATCACTTTTCTTATTCGTGCACAGAGGTTAGTGGGGGCCCTCAGCTCAGCCTGTACCCTTTCTAATCTGGGACCCCTCAGGAGATATCCAACTGCCGATTTAGGCCTGACCCCAGGGATCAGACCTAAACTGGCAGTCAGACATCCCTCTCACAATCTGGGATGGCTGGCTCCTAACTGCTCACTTGCCTATCTGCCTGATCATCCCTAACTGCCCCGCCCCCACAGGCCTGGTCTCCCCCAACTGCCCCCCATGGCCTGGTCATCCCTTACTGTCCCCCCTGCCAGTCTGGTCACCCCCAATTGCTGCTCCTGCTGGCCTGGTCGCCCCATACAGCCTGCTGTTCAATTGTTTGGTCGTCCCTCACTAAAACCTCTGCCAGCCTTGTCGCCCCACGCAGCCTGCTGTTTGGTAGTTACTGTGATGGTGTGCTGGACAATGCATATTCCTCTATTATTAGTATAGATATTTGTTGCCCCAATCCTAATCTCTAACATTTCTATACCACATTTTCTATGTTAAATTCTTTCTGATGGAAATACTTAGAATATTTATTTTCCCAGACTGCATGTGACTGGTTCAAACAAGATATTAAAGAAAAGAAGTTTAGTGTCTGCTACAAGATAGTTAAAAATATATTAAACTAAATTAATCTTAGGACCTGGGAGAAAAATGCAGAGATGGAGAAATAGAATAGGGATAATGGCTATTACTACATATCAGGGCACTGTATAATCACAGATATCCAATGAACCATGTGAAGCAGATATCACATTTTCTAATTTGTATCTAAGAAGACACTGAACTTCAGAGCTATTACATGAATATCCAAAATTGCTGATCATTGACAGGGATAGCATTAAAAGTCATGTGTGTGACTTTAAAGAATACTGTAAACCCTTGATTTTGAAGACCTCAATTTAACGGATTTTGGATGTAACAGACAAAATTTCTGATCCATATGTCATATGTGAAAATTAATACCCTGTTAATTTTAAAATGTTTTAACCAAGATTTGATGATAATTAAATTAACAGGTTATTTTTTTTTTTGATTCACTGTTATTTCAAACAACTTTTAGCTAACACACCATATGTTGAAAAAAACACTGTAGTAATTTCAACGACATAAATAAATATTAACGAGAGGAAATTTTGATATATAAACAGGCACTAGGGGTATGAAAACACAGAGAGAAGACCATGTTAGGACATGACCTGAAGGTGGTTATCTGCAAGTCACGGAGAGACCTCAGAAGAAACCAGACCTGCCAATACCTTGACCATGGACTTCCACCCTCTAGACCTATGAAAACTTAATTTCTGTTTTGTAAGCCTTCCAGTGTGTGCTCTTTTGTTATGGACGCATTAGTAATTAATAAAAGGTGCATAAAATACAGTAAATTATGCACATCCTATATAATAATATAATAAAAGGGTAATATGCAAATTGACCCTAACAGCAGAACCATTGGGAATGACTGGTCATTATGACACACACTGATCACCAGGGGGCAGACACTCAATTCAAGAGCTATCCCCTGGTGGTCGGTGCACTTCCACAGGAAGAGCTCTGCTCAGCCGCAAGCCAGGCTGTCAGCTGCCAGCACAGGGGTGGTGGCGGAAGACTCTCCCACCTCCTCAGCAGTGCTAAGGATGTCTGACTACAGCTTAGGGTTGTAAGTGAACATCCCCCAAGGGCTCCCAGGCTGCCAGAGGGATATCTGACTGCCAACTTAGACCCATTCCCCTGGGGAGTGGGCCTAAGCCACCAGGTGGACATTTCCTGAGGGGTCCCAGATTGCGAGAGGGCACAGGCTGGGACGGGCTGAGGGACTCCCCAGAGTGCACAAATTTTTGTGCACCAGGTCTCTAGTAAATTAATAAAAATGTGAAATATTCATCTTATACTTTTCCACATAGCTATACTTTGTACTTCGCTGAATTCCTATAATTCTTCTTTAATTTACTGCAAGTTCAGAAAATGAGCACATTATAAATAGTGCTTCAAACTGAATTTGATAACTGACAGTGGTTGTCCACACTGCTAACTTAATTTCAAAATTATATCTTCAGTATCAATGTACTGCAGTGACATTTCCCAGTAACATTCTAAAGTTAATGAATTTTCCCTGAACACTGATTCCAATCATTTGATTTTCTTCTTTATGAACATGATGTAATACAAACATAATATATGCCACATGTACATCTAAATATCATATCACAGCATATAAGATCTTATTTCTGTAGATCAACAGGAAATTTATGAAAATTCAAATAAGGCATAAATTTTGTAAATCTGTCATTTTCTATCCCTTGTATGATTATTTAAGGGTTTGAGCACTTAAATATGTCTCCCTACCCAGTCAGTAAATTCTTCAAAAACTACTTCCTGTGTCATCTGCAGCAGAATCAGAAACATGGACATTCTAAGTACTCTATACTCTATTTGGAAAGAATGAATAATAATCCTAATAGCTTGTATGGAGTGACTCTCTTAGGAATAAATTTTTTTTAAATCAAACTCTGGTCTCTGTTTCTACCTCAGAGTTCGGTATTTTGTCTCAGTGTGTTTGATAATATTCACAATCATCTTTGAAAAAAAAATTTATTCCTTCAGTGAGACAAACATTGAGCGGAGGTAAGTCCAACTTGTGGACTAGTATGAAATTTCTGTAACTGGTAATGAGTAAACATTATTCTGGATTCTTAATGGCCTTCAATAAAATTCAATGTATGCTCAAATATCATAGAAGAACGTAGTACAGTGGTTAAGAGATGAAACTCGAAAATCAGCGTTCTTGCATTTGAACTCTGGCTTTACCACTTACTAGCCAATAAATTTAAACTTTACTTAACTACTTTCTGATTCTGTTTCCAAAATAGTAAAGAGGTAACTAAAAATAATACCTATTTAATTGGGATATTAGTAGTATTAGATGCACACTCTTTGTAAAAGCATGCTGAAAAATGTGTGGGAATACATTCTATAAAAGTATTTTCTAAATAATAAGCAAAAATATACTGTATTGTTTATTTTTAAATTATTTTAGAGAGAGAGATAGAAACATCAATGATGAAAGAGAGTCACTGATTGGCTGCCTGGTGCATGCCCCCTACTGGGGTCAAACCTGCAAACCCTGCTACAGGATCTGATGGGAATCGAACCAGTATCTCCTTGGTTCATGCATTGATGCTCAACCACTGAGCTACACCAGCCAGGCAATAAATACTGTATTATCAACAAAAATTCTACCATGTAAAAAGGAATTGTTTTCCTGTTTAATTATGTTTTGTTCTGCATAAACAATTCAACACAACATTTGTAAATCTGAAATGTGTGACTACGAAATTACAAGGTCAAAATTTGCATTTAATAAAGTCACTGAGAATTTCTTTTAAAGTTTGAAAAGTTGAAAACATGGAGAAATCACAAGGAGACTTAAGTTCTCTGCTACATAAATTGTATCCCCTGTTGAATAGGCCAGTATCACTGCCTTTGATTTCACTTAGATTCACAAAATGTCATCTAACCATATCATCAAGCATTTCATTTTTCTATCTTCACTGATTTTTACACAAAAAGTAATAATACATGACTTGATCAGGGAGAAGTATCTACAACCATATGAGAATTCTACTGTGTTCACCACAATTTTGCCTCCAGAGGCAAGTCTGTCTACACTTAATCTTTCCTATTTCCTTGGTATTCTGATCAAAGTTTATTCTGGCTTCCTCAGTAAACGCATCGGTCATTCTGCTTTGATGAAAACCAGTTCGCGGACAAATCACATGTATCCTTCTTTCATCTTACCCTGTTCTATGAAGAGTCACATAAAAAAGGAATCCAGTCCTGGGATATCAAAGAATCCCCAAGTTAAAGGAGAAATTGAGCTCTGAAGGAAAAAAGTGAAGTCCAAGGGGAAAAAATAACCTTTAATAATTGCCTTGTTATCATTCAACTTATTCTTCTTAGTGTATTTCTGCTCTTCTTCTTGAAGGTCTCTATGACAAATAGCTTTTACACTAATGTAGAAACTCTATAGGTGTATATGTGTGAGTATATCATTAAATGATTGGGAATATATATACTACCACAGTGAATTAAGCATCCAGAAACAGTTTTTAAACGTATTAGTTTTCATCTTGTCCTAATTCTAAATTTGGTAAATATATGAAAGTAATGATATGGAAATGTTTATTCCCTGTTCAGTATAAAGTCAAGGACAGTCCATTAAAATTAATCAGCTTAGTATTACAATTAAAATAGTTAATGCCTATAAAATCAGAATGCTTTTTGACAGTCTTTAAAAATTGTACATATTTAGCTTAATACTGCCAAAAATAGATCTTCGAAATTTTGACTTAAAATAACTGTAGAGTACTTCTTATATTTCAAAAATACAAAAATTTTACACATATTAAGCATATCTTTGACAGGAAGCATGACCTTGAAAGGCACATTATCCGGCTAATGAGCAATTCCAAAGCTATTATATATTTTATATCAAGCCAAACATGACTGACCTCTCAGTGCAATTCATTGGCCCTAGATCTGTTTTCCATAGTCATAAGGGAAATATTAAGTGACATTTTTTACATGGCAGACCTTTAAGCACTAAGTATGCTACTTTGCCCTCCTAATTGCACTTTTCTAGAAGGAATATCATATAAGAGATAAAGCATAGACAGGAACTTTTATTAATGAAAAAGAGTCAAAGTGTGTCAATTTGATGAGCTATCTATGTCCAATCTGGATCCTTTGGGAAGATTTCAACCCTGAGCCTCATTGATTTAATTAAAATATTCTAAAATACAAGCTAAATAAGCATTTATTTAAATGCCTATTTAAAGTCCTTCAAACTCACTGTTAAAGTCAATTCTGTCCTTTGAAGATGTTTTTAATGTTTAGATTCCCTCATCTCTACTGTAGTGGCTGGGTTTTTGTTTCTCCAGTTATCCTCAATATAAATTGATGAGGACAATATACATACAATATTATAAAATGCTCATTCCTATATTTGCACTGATGGCCAAGCAGTTCTTTCCCATTGAATATTGGGCAGCACAATGTTATTGCTTTTACAAATTTCCATTTTATGAGTTTTCTCCACAATTTGAACTGGAAAATGGGATCCTGGGTAGTTCTAAAGGGACTAATAACCAGAATCCCTTGGAATTTATAGGGAGATAAATGATGTAAACTCAAATGCAAGAGTTTGTGTTATTGTCCTCTTCAAAAATGATAGCATATTCTGAGGGTCATTGTTTTTAACAATGCAGAGTGAGTAAATCTTGCAAATGGAGGATGCAAGGGAGTAATAAACGCAGTAAACTTTTGAAACCAAAGCATCTTATGTGTCCATAAACGTAAATTTTAGAGTTAAAGTTAAAATACAAAATTACCAGCATGACAAAATAATCCCCTTCAACTCCTCAAATAGTGATGCAACTACAGTATGCTGAAGATTCACTGTGACCTGTGGGAACTATTGACAAAGACAACCACCATTTATGAATGCCTGGGATCTACTTATGCTATACTGTTTGATGCATTGATATAGGTAGAGATTTTAAAAGCTAACTTTTCAAAAGAAGTCACATACCTTTAAAAATCACATTTATTTGATTTTAATTTAATCATTTTCAAAGTACAATTTAATGAATTTTCTAAGTATATAATATCAATTTAATCTTTAATTTAAAAATCATATTTATTTGGTTTTATATGTATATGCAAATGTTTTATTTATTGTCTTCTAGAGGATTTGTGGAACGTTTGTCTAGTTTCAAGAACCTCCTACGCCTTTATCAAGAGGATATCAAGAAGAAATCAATATGTAACTGACCAAATTGTGTATACTAAGTACAAGCAATGGCTAAGCCTTCTTTGGAGGAGAAAAAGCTTTGGATGTGAATCCTCTGTTTCCTTTACTTGCTGCAAATGGTGAAAATTTTTTCCTGACTTGTAAATTATCAAGGCAATGTTCACAATGAGCATTGTTTTCTCAGATATAAATAGGGTGATTAAAGACGTTAGACGACTGCAAATCATGACTGTCCGCTAGAGCCTAAGTCTTAATGTTGGTTGTATATTATTCACATGAAAAATATGCACATTTCTTCCCCAATGTTCCAAACAACAGCATGCACCCAAAAAACATAACATAACTATTATTGCTACAAAAAAAAGATCACTTTCCTATAAAGAAGTCAATTTAGTTACCACTATAAGCCCAAGATTTCTGAGTAATATCCATTCCTTTTATAGACCAATCATAACTGGGTCTCATAATTTTTAACTTATCCTATCTAATAAAAGAGTAATATGCAAATTAACCATCACTCCGAGACAAAGATGGCAGCAGCTGGGACAAGACGCTTGCATCATTGCCATGGTGATCACGCAGGCATTCCACTCCAGCCCACTGGAAGAGGGCCTCTGGGCCTGCTTACTTGCTGCTGCCACTGGGGTGCCGGGCTCCCTGCCGGCTGGGTCTCTGCTCTTTAGACCCCAGCGGCCCCTGCGGGACCATGTGTAATCATCAGTTGCCAGGCACGAAGAGTGGAGACCCAGCCTGCAGGGGGCCCGGCACCCCAGAGGCAGCATCAACCAAGCAGGCCCTGTGGGTAGCCTGAAAATGGCCCTCATCCCCTCACCCAGGCTGGCCACAACCCCATGGGATGAGAGTTCCCACTGGGGGGATTGGCCAGCATGCAAACAGTCATCAGCCCCTCACCCAAGCTGGCCAGGCATGCCAGCAGGTGGAAATCCCCCGAGGGGTCCCAGACTGGGAGAGGGCACAGGCCGGGCTGAGGGACCTCCCACCAAGTGCACAAATTTTTGTGCACCAGGCCCCTAGTAGATAAAATAAAGTTAACTTCTACCCAATAGATACTATATGAAACAGAAGGGATGTGAAAGAGGAAATTAAGCATTTAGATAGACATTCAGACAGACAGAGGGATGAAGGAATAGGTAATTGGGTGGATAGATGGAAAGATGGATGGATAGATAGATAGATAGATAGATAGATAGATAGATAGATAGATAGATAGAATACCACATTTATTTCTGCAACTGATGAAAAGACCATAGTTGATGTGCAAAGTACTTTTTTCAACATGTATTTCATATTCACTTGCTCTTAGCCAGTGGCTCAGTTGGTTGATGTTATCTTCCTGTAAGGATAACTCAAAACTGAATTTTTAGAGGAAGTCCTTGGTTAATTTGCATTTGTTGCAATGCTCTTACTATTCATTAACTTTTACACACCACAGGGTAGTACTCAGAGGGACCTCAGAGAATCATCTGTGTTTATCTGCAATTTTTCTTCTAACACTGGGTTAATAAAAAGCCCATTTCCCCTTGAAAATCAAAACCAATTACCCATATGACACATTAATCTTGTTCTTTCTTTTAATTCTAGTACCAGGAAGTCTGAATTAACCAGGCAAAAGTTTTAGTGACTAATTAAATGGAACTGTGGTGTGTCCTTGTATAAGGCGGTATAAACTACCAGATCCTGGAGTAATGGAGGGTTGAATATGAACAGAATCACAAACAATGCTACTTTCATCTTTTTAGTGTTGGTACCAATATTTACATTTTATCAGAGGTGCAGTGTTGATTTTGATTTACTATTTTGATATAAAAAGAGAAACTCCAGATGTTTCCACGTGGTTGCTTATAGCATTCTCAAACAGCCAATGTAGATAGACACTGTCAGTTGCTGATTATATTTCTTCTAACCACACATTATAAATTGAGATATAATCACAGAATATATGTATCAATTGGGCCACTTTGAGGGAAACTTGGGTCAAACTCCATTTACCACCTAACTCTCAGAAATTTGCAAATCACAGCTTTACACAATTGAACCAGGAATCATTACTAGTCCAGAATCAGTGTCAACAGCTTACCGTCCTATAGACTTGGCTCTTCTCTGGACACAATTACACTAGTTACAGGTCCCTTTGAAGAAAGCTCGCTGGAAGATTTATAGAATGTTTGCACAACGTTATTCTAAACTCCTTTTTTTGGGTTATTCAAACTGCCCTTTCCCAAACTGCCTATGAGAAATCCTCAAGAATCTCTGACACTTTGATAATGAGTCTAGTTAGATCTCTTTGCACAAAGAAATTGTTTAGAGATTCATTTTCCTTATGCCACATTGCTTTTGCTGTTAAGTAGCAATGATAAATTAGCCATAGCCAAAGGTCACTGCGGCTATGGCCATTCTGGTTGCCAACCTGGCTCTGAAACCAATTTGCATGACTACACCCACTTTGTAGCACTAGTGGCCAGATGGATGTAATTACTCAAGTAGATTTCAGAGCTACAGTGACTGACGGTTCCACCACCTCAAAGTCTATCCTCTCCATTAAAACCATAATGCCAATTTCAAGGCACAAGCTGCTGACTGTATCTTTTGCTTGCAAAGGAGAGCAGGTACAGCCCTTCTCAATGATGCTAGCCTTCACTGAACAATGTAATTCCCATTACCTTGATGAAGAAAGCATTCTGTATTTTCTGTGGGAAAGGACAAGTGAGGTTAACATACAAAATTAATTCAAGTATTCCTATTGCTATAACTTGTTAGGTTCCTTCTTTCTCTTAATCTATTTTATTCAGAGAGGAAGGGACAGGGAGAGAGAGAAGCATCAATGATGAGAGAGAATCATTGATCGGCTGATTCCTGCACACCCCTTACTAGAAACCCAGCCTGCAACCCGGGGCATGTGCCCTGACAGGAATCAAACCATGACTTCATGGCTCATTGGTCAACACTCAACCACTGTACCACACTGGCTGGGCTAGGTTCCTTCTATACTGTATCAAAGAGTCTCTGTCATTACAACTTTATTTAATGAGTAATAAAATTAATTCTGGATAGTTTAATCCAAAAGCAATTTTATAAAGTCATTTTAAGCAGCTCAGAGAGTCTCAAGAAGGGATAGAAACCCACTCTGAGTCAAAGAAGTCAGAAGAGCTCAAATGATAGTGTTGCCAAATTCAGCAACTAAAAATACAGGACGCCAACTAAAATGGAATTTCAGATAAACAAATACTTTTCTTTAGTAAAAGTAACTTAATATTTGGGGCATACTAATAGTAAGAAATTATTAGGTATCTGAAATTAAAATTTAACCAGCTATCCTGTATTTTATCTGGCAGCCGAACCAAACACATGGCAGGTTTACACGTCATTGCTGCCAGGTACCTGGAATGATCAAAGCTGGAAGCCGAAACCTGTACTACTTTCTCCCTTAAAAAAACAGATGAATTTTACAACACATTTGTTAGACGATGTCTCTCGTACTGCTCAATGTTGAATGTGTTTTGTTAGTTTATATGACTGTAAAACCTAACTCGTATGTGTGAATCCCACTTTTACAGGAGCCTGACTATGCAAGCTTTCTGCTTTCTGCCTTGGAAGACAAGATTTACAAACTGGGCAATTAAGAAAAACAGAGAGTGTAAAGGTAATGGGGTAGCCAAACAAGTGAATGTCTACTGCACTCTCACCTGAGAGTTGGAAATGTGAGTCTAGATCAATTAGTCCATTAGATACAGTAAGAATGACATATTTGTCACACAAATGTTTTAAAATTAAACAATAATTAATTTATTATATTAAAACAATAATTAAAATACCTTACTGCTAATTCTTCCACACTGGCAAATCATTCAGCATTTTTGAATTGTCATTTTTATTCATTTTACACTATTCAATGAAGAAATATTATACCAAGTTGGTGAAAATAATTTCCTAATAAAGAACCAATTAAGTCTTTAAATGTGCTATTTTCTTCCAAATGTTCAAACTCTTTTTGCAACTGACTTTATTTTTAGATAAAGAGAATAAATTATATAATCATAGAAATCTCTTGGGCTCTTCTATTTTATCTTTCTATAGTACATGAATGATAGCATATATGGAGCTTTTCAAAGCAAGCCCAGAAGGTTTTGGCAGTCAGAGATTTGAGTTATGAGCAATCAGCTCATTGCAGCATTACATTGAAACGTTAGTGCTAAGAAGAAAAAAAAGAAATGTTATTGTTGAGACAAATAATTTCTACAGTATCTTAAACTCAAAGTAGTTTTGCTGAGGAAAGAAAATAAAATGCCTTTTAATAATTCCCAAATCAAGTATTGGGCTGTACGGTTGTCTGAGAGAGCCACAGTTTCAGTTTAAAAAATAACTAGATGTTGTGAAAATTAAAAAGTATCTCAGAGTCCAACTACACTCAAGGGGGTAGGAATGTGAACTGTTAGGAAAATATGGATTAAAGAGTGAGAATTCAAAGTGAAAATGTATTCACAGGATAAGCTCTCAGAAAACTGAAGTATCACTGAAACCAAGAATTTTTTAAAAATGTCTGAGCCACCTATTCACTATTTCAAACTAAAGCTAGAGAATAGTGTCCAGACCACAAAGTGGCACTCAACATAACACAGGTTTCGTAATGATTATTAAAACATATTTAAAGTGTCCCTAATGGTCCCTTGTTTTACCTACAACTCCTATAATTTGATGCCATTGAACACTGGAGTCCATTCCCCCACCTCATCGAATCTGGACTGACCTGGGGGCCTGTTTTGTGAAGAATAATGAATCTAAAATGAGAGTGACACTGGCCCCAATGTGAGTGTTGAGAGATACTGAATACTTTCTTGGATTTATGCCACTATCGTTGGAACAGGCCTGGGCTATTCTGCTAGAGAATGAGACCAAGTCAGCCGGAGATGCGTCATCTCAATCGAAGTTACTCTACACTAGCCACCTTATTCCAAGCCAAATGATGTGCTCAGTTATGAGGACTCTAAGTACATGTACATCACTTTCTTTTAACATTTTGTCACAGTTTAATGATTCTTTGTGTATTTCATGTCTCAGTCTTTTTTTTTTTCATTTTGTGTATGTTGTTTCTATGTCTAGATTTACTAATACTGTACGGTACCTACTCGTCTCCTCTTGATTGTATATGTATTTCATCACAGATATTTTGTCACTGTAGTTTGAGCTTAATCTTTTTATACCTTTCATTTCTCCCTTTAGCATACTCATGCTTTCTTGTATTTACATGTACATATCTATATATATATAAAAAGAGCTAATATGCTAAGTGTCCAACTGTCCTACTGGTCGCTATGACGCACACTGATCACCAGGGGTAATGCAGGAGCTACAGAGCTACAGTGACTTGGCAGTGGTGGTTCCCGAGTGACATACCCCAAAACCAGAGAGGAGGGAGTTTGATTCCTCGCGGGGCCAAGGGTTCTGTTGTTGCTGGGGTACTGTTGGGCCAAATCTGGTGTACTGCACACTTGCATTTGCATTCCACACCCAGCATCACAGCAACTTTGCAGAGTCCCTCACACACACTAGAGCACTGGGTCACTAGGAAAATATATTTATTGTAGATTTTTATCATCTCTTTGAGCTACTTCTATTATCTTTGTCAAATCTACTTCTACTGATTGATTTTTCTTTTTATGTTCATATTTTCTTGTTTTTCATGTTTAGTAATTTAGTCAAATGAAATTGAGAATTTTTGGTGTTTCTTTTCTTTAAAATTTAACCGTGACCTCCTGATTCATAGGTTGATGCTTACCCACTGAGCCATGCTGCCATGGGCGAATTTATGGTTTTTGGTGCTGAAGTTCTGAGTATGTGTGTGAGAGAGAGTATCTGTGTATTTCTTTAAAAGTGTTGAGGCTTGTCTTGTGGTGCAGTTAAGCTAATTGGGTACTGGCCAGACAGTTTATATACACTAAATTTAAAAAAATAATGAAATATTATCAGGACCCATTTCATTATTCTGCAGAAATTCTTTTTAAAATTAATAGACACATTCCATTGTACAATTTCAATCTAGTTAATTGAAACAAAGAAAGTTTATTCTTTTATATGAGATACTATTACATAAGAGCAATAAAGGTAATAAATTTCTAAGCTTGGAAAATAAAATAAAACTGTCAATATATTTAGACAACATGATTGTGTATGTAGAATAAAAAATGACTTGTATTAACTAGTGGATTAGAAAATGAACTAGAGCAACAGAAAAAACATCTACATAAGAGCAATAGGTAATAATTAATTTATAATGATAATTTTCTAAAGTTTAATTCATCCAATAAAAGCAAACATTTGTCTCAACATTACATGGGACACTCACCAAGACAGACCACATTCTATGGAATCAAACATACTTTTAACAAGTTACAAACATACTTTACCATATACCAGAAATTACACCATGTCTTCTCTCAGATCACAATGGAAGAACAGTATGAACAGACTGTCAAACTACAGCTGGAAGGCTGGGGAGGATTGCGGGGGGAGTTAAGAGATCAACTGAAGGACTTGTATGCATGCATATAAGCATAATCAATAGACACAAGACGCTGGGGGATATGGGAGGAGGGGGGAAGGTCAAGGGAAAAAATGGAGACTTATCTAACACTCTTTGTAATACTTTAAGCAATAAAACAAAATTAAAAAAATAAAAATAAGATAACTAAAAAGTCCCCAAACACATGAAGATCAAACAACATACTTCTAAAGAACACATGGAAGAAGAAAGATATCTCAAGAGATATTTTAAAAGACTTTAAACAAAATGAAAATGAAAACATATTTTATCCAAATTTGTGGGATGCAGCAAATGCAGTATTTAGAGGGCAATATATAGTATTAAATACATATATATTGGAATAGATGATTTAGAATAAAGAATCTGCTTTTACCTTAAGAAACTAGAAAAAGAAGAGCAAGTTAAATCCAAACTAAGCAGAGGAAAAGAAGTAATAAGAATTATAGCAGAGCCCTGGCCAGGTGGGTCAGGTGGTTGGAACATCGCCCTGTACACCAAAGGTTGCAGGTTCTGTTCCCAGTTAGGGCATATACCTAGGTTATAGGCTTGACACTGGGTCGGGGCAATATATTGATGTTTCTCTGTCACATAAATGTTTTTTCACTCTCTCCCTCTAAAACTGGAAATTTAAAATCTCTCTCTAAAAATCAATAAAACATATCCTCAGGTGAAAATTTTAAAAAGTAAAACATAATAACTATAGTAAAAATTAATTAAATTAAATATGAGACATCAATAGAGTAAATCAATAAGTCCAAAAACTGGTTCCATGAAAAAACAGTAAAACTGATATTTCATGTTCATGGCTAGAAAGACACAATATTGTTTTTCTAGCCATGAACACTAACAACACGAAATGCTGTTGGGGATATAGAGCAACAGGAATTCATTCACTGCTGGTGAGAACACAAAATGGCACAGCAAACTTCCCACCAAACTGTAACCATGTTTTCTTACTAGACTAAATATACTCTTACCATAGTATGCTCCTTGATATTTACCTGAAGGAGTTGAAAACATATATCCATACAGAAACCTGCACATATGTTTATAGATGCTTTATTCATAATTGACAAAAAAAAGGGAGAAAAGGGGGAGGGAAACACCTATAATACTGTCAACAATAAATAATAAAATTTTGAAAAGAAGCAACCAAGATGCCTTTAATTAATCTATTTTGACAATGGTCATTTCATACTTTGATTAATCTATTTTGACAATGTTCATTTCACTCTGTAGCCATCCAGTTTTCTGAACACCATTTATTAAGGAAGTTGTCTTTCCCCCCAAGTATATTTTTCTCTGCTTTCTCATAAAATAATTGACCGTATGTGCATGAATTTACTTCTGGGCTCTCTATTCTGTTCTATTGACCTATATATGTTTTTATGCCAGTACCATATTGTTTTGATCAATATTGCTTTGAAATCAGGGATCATGATACCTCCAGCTTTGTTATTCTTTCTCAGGATTGCTTTAGTTATTTGAAGTCATTTGTGATTCCATACACATTTTAGGATTCTTTGTTCTAGTTCTGTGAAAAAGTTCCATTAGTAATTGGTGGGGATTGCAATGAATAGAATTACCATATGATCCAATAATTCTAAGTATTTATCTGAAAGGGGGAAACTAATTTGAAGAGAGGCATACACTGTTATGTTTATTGCAACATCTAAACTAATAAAAGTGAAATATTAAAATTAACCATTTCTCCGAGACAGGGTAAGCCACGCCCACCAGCCAATCAGAGCGGCTGTATGCAAATTAGCCCAGCCAACATGGCGGCCGCCACTCCCGGACCTGAGTAAACAGCCCTTTCCATTGCGGCAGCAGCGAAAGTGAAGCTGCACCCCTCAGCTCAGCTCCGATTAAACTGCCTCTAGCGAA
>PVJC01017719.1:0-32166 GCA_004026665.1 Murina feae
GGAGGAGGAGGAGGAGGAGGAGGAGGAGGAGGAGAAGATGCTTTGATGTCTGTTAAGGCCATAAATCCTGTCAGATTAGGCCCTCACTTTTTCTTTAATTTATTAGGGTGACATTGGTTAATAAGATCATACAGGTGTCATGATCTTATTACATGATCTATGATACATGATCTATACATTGCTATGTGTTAGGCCTTCATTCTTATGATTTCATTTTACCTTAATTAGTTCTTTAGAGGCCCCATCTGCAAATACAGCCACTGGTTCCATGATTTTTGTCAATCTTTTTATTTGTAATTTTGCTTCATACATTTGGAGCTGTATTTGACATTTAAAGAGAGCATCATAACTGATGTTCATTTCCTCTTCATTCTGTTTGATGTATTTTATCCAGAATACTTTGTCTGACATAAATTTGCCATAGCAACTTTCTGTAGTCACCTGAGGACAATTTTTCATTTATTTTTAGACAGAGTGGAAGGGAGGGAGAGAGACAGAGAGAAACATTAATGTGAAAGAGACACATTGATTGGCTGCTTCCTGCACACCCCTTGACCAGGCCCAGGAATTGAGCCTGTAACTGAGGTACGTGCCCTTTACTGGAATCGAACCCAGAACCTTTCAGTCCATGGGCTGACGCTCTATCCACTGAGCCAAACTGGCTAGGGCACTTTTTGCACTTTTTTCTTTTTGCATTTGCCTGTGCAAGTGTGGTTGTACTTTTAGTTTCATCCATTCTGGATCATCTAAACTGTTTTTAATGGCATTTACTTGGAGGATTTTCTAAAAACTTGACTTCAATCTGAGACTGGTTATTTTACTCTTCATGTTTAATCCACTCATTATCTGGTAGTACTGTCGTCTCATGCTTCTTCTGCCACTTCTCCTGTCCTTTGATATCTTGTTCATGTATTACTAGTTGTTATTTTTGTGCTAGTGATTTGGATGGAACGTTTTATTTCTTTTTAACATTGGAGTTACTATTAAATTAAAATATTGTTTTTGTATTTTTGTAAATTAAAAGTAAAATAGTATCTCCAAACACTGCCTACATAAGATTAGAAATTTAGCATGCTTTTATATCTTCTCTTCCTTCTAAATATTGTTTCCCAGATTGGTTTGGAGTAACTGAATTTAAGATTAAAATTATTACAAATTCCATCTTTTCATTTTGAGTTACTTGGCACTCACATTGAGTTTCATTACCAGATTAACCTCATTTATACATTTATTCAAGTTTAGGTTTTATTGCTCAGATTGTTTACTTAAAACCTTTCTGTTTAATTCGTGGGCAGCAGGGATATGGAGGCAGAAACAGGTCATGGTTTCTGACTGACCAGTGCTTTGGAAATGCTCATGTTTTATGAATGCAGCATGTGACATAGCTTCTGCCAACCATGGCCACCCAAGCAAGGCTCCAGAAGTGAGCAGTGTGAGGAAGCAAGTGCTGCATGTAATCTTACTTATGGCAAGGGTGTGTCCGAAGGTTCTGGTGGTTAGTGGCAGCACGGAAGCAGCCTCACAGCATGATTTGGGTATTGTTTTCACTGTCTAGTTTGCATGAATGATTTTTTGACCCATATACAAATCCCGGACTACTTAATATTCTTTAAATGAACGAACATATCTGGTCTTCTAGGGAAGGTCTTATTGATAACTACAATAAAAATTCTGAATGACAGAAGTACTTCAGATAAAGTAAATGCTAGATTGGCTGGTTTCACAATTTTTAGGTAACATTTCTATTTCCTTCCAAATGCTGCAAATATGGTTTTACTGTTGTTTTTCATTTTTGGTATTCAGTATGGCAGAGAAAAAATTTGATGCCAACCCCTCTTTTTTGTCGGCAACCTATTCCTCTCCCCCCACAGAAAGAGAAAGGTTTATCTTTGAAATTAACTCACTGTGTCTAAATACGGTTTTCTGTTAGTTCAAATTTATTTGAGGAGCAAAGCATGTTTAAAAGTTCATGAATGCGCCAAACACAAGCACAAGTAAAACCAGGTCTCATAAACAGCAGGGACTGAAAGGTCCCAGGTTCGATTCCGGTCAAGGGCATGTATCGCGGTTGCGGGCACATCCCGCGGTTGCGGGAGTGTGCAGGAGGCAGCTGATCAATGTTTCTCTCTCATCGATGTTTCTAACTCTCTATCCCTCTCCCTTCCTCTCTGTAAAAAATCAATAAAACATATTAAAAAAAACAAAACAAAAAAAGAAACAGCAGGGACTGAGAGAAAACCAGGAGCTTGCTCTCTGCCTCTCTCGCATATTGGACCCTTCTCTTTCTTCACTGGCTGGTTTTCCCTTACTTTTAGCTTCATGATGCCAGTCGTACACAATCACCCTTGGCCTTAACTCTGTAAGATCTTTCAGCTCCACTCTCAGTCACCAACCAGAAATTTCCTATGTGACTCTTAAACTTCAAATTGATTGGCCCAGGCTTTTCTTTAAGCCAGGCCATACAAGTATTTGGTCATTTGATGATGAGTTTCCCTATGTCAGGGAGAAGACTGGGTATGTGGTTCAGTGACCAAGTAGTGATGCTAAGTGTTTGGATTCCAAAGGGGGTGTAGGTGGAGCAGGTAATGTTTGACATTGTTCTCATAGCTATTTTTCACCAATGTTGCTTTATATTCAATGGTCACCTTCATTAGTATACGAGTATTTTTAATTTAAAAATAGTATCACATAACTTCAAGAAAATGAACGAATAGTCACAAATATAGAGAAAGAGTTATCCTTAATATCAGAGGAAAGAAAGTATATTTAGCACCAAGAACAATATTATACACATAGAACATACAGGTTGAAAGAAGTATTGATGGCCTAACAAAAACCAGAATATAGTTTTATAGACCACAGAACAGTTAGGGGAATGGCAAGAAAATGACCCACTGTTTACAGGAGTCAAAGTCCATAGATTTCAACACTATACAGCAGTATTTTCAAGTCAGCATAATAGAAGGAAAATATGCTTATTAGGAATTAAAAAATAATTTATATACTCTATTTCAGCCACCACGACTTGTGAAAAATTATTTCTGTTCGGTAATTTTAATGATTTGACTACTCAGTTCTTTCTTCAGCTCTTGGCAATAGGTTTTCCATTTCTGGCACTCATATTCTTTTCCTTAGATACAAAGAATCCTAGTGATAACATAAATTAAAATGTTGTGCAACTGGCTCCCATCCTCAGCAACAGATTCATCACTTCACTTAATCTTGTGGTTAACATGATCTGTATTTGTCAATTTTTAAAAAACTATACTTATGGTACTATTTGATCCTTATGGCTTCTCTTTTATTTATTTCCCCTCATTAACTTTCCTTTTAGTGCCCAGGTAACTTGTAAAGTTTGTTCTCAAATACCAATCTAATTTGCCATATAGTTAATGGGTTGTTAATCACTCCTACTGTATATTAACAAGTTAGGTACATTTACCTTTCACCTGAAATAATTTCAAAGTTCCTTTTCATAGTCTCTTCTATTGCAAATACAAATTAGATACTTGCTAAAATTGCCTTTACAATAACTGCTTCACAGGGAACAGCAGCTGATCCCTTAGACTGTCATCTTCTATAAAATTGCTTGTTCATACCGGGTAAATTTGTCCACTATTGGGAGTGGAGATGGGCTATATCAGATTGCATAGCTCTGTATTCAAGTCTTTCATGCTTAAAGGTGAGGGAAGTTTATTTGTTGATATAATTGTCAGATTAAAGGTCCAGTTGTCGTGAAGATGACTAGAACCAACGGTAATCACTCAAAAAGCTTCCTTGTTGTAACTTAGGGCAGTTGCTCTCAAAGTGTGGTTCCAGACCTGCACCATCACCTGTGAACTGTGACAATTGCAAATTCTTGGATCCCACTCAGATGGGGGATGGGCCCAGCTGTTTTAATAAGCACTTCTGGTGATTCAAATGCACTGGTTTGAAACCATTGCCATTGTGGTTTGCTGCAGTCTAAGGCTAGATATTTCTCTCAACAGGCATCACAACTATTTACTATCCTCAAAACGAAGCTCAGTATGCCATTTAAGTAACAAGCAATATCTGGTGTTATGGCAGCACCCTATGAACTTCTAAAAGTAGAATTGGGACTTGCCCCTTTACTAATTCTTTAACTAGAGGGTCTCATAGCACTCCCCCCCGCTCCAATGGATAATATGGACTGGTTCTTCTCCCAGTCGGTGTTGCCTATAGGAATTCCTGAGTTTTCTGGCATGTGGAAGGCACCCTTCTTTTCATTTCCAGCATTGATAATATTTTGCCTTACTTGAAAAGGACAATTTTTTTTCTTACTTGAAAAGGGAAATTTAACTTTAATTGGCTTATATCCCATTTCTTTCCATGAGTACTCGAAGTGGTTTATAAAAACTGGTATGCAATAAATCAGAAAAAAGAAAAAGAAAAAGAAAATCAGGACTAAAAGAAGAGGAAAGACGTATGACCTATATGCACATATCCCTTTTGGATAAGGCAGACTAGGAAAAATATAAATAAAAGAAATTAGTATTATTATTCACAACTATTTCATTTAGTTAAAATTTGAAAAATTTAAATGTAGAGTCCAAAGAACAGTAAAATGAGATCTTTGTAAAGTGATGCAGAGAAATGCGTATGGACTTTGGAGTAAAATGCCTTATTTTAGTTATAGCACTGTATTTACTGGCATTTTATTTTAGAAAACCAGCCTCATTACTGGTAGGCAATAAACACAGGTAAGGGATAGATAATTAACTACATGATGCGATTCCAAGGGCACAAGATAGATGTGCATACTCCTCCTCACCTTTTTCCCAGTGCCCCACTGTACCTAAATATCTTTTTCCTTCTCCAAATGCAGAATGCATGAACCTCCTTAAAAATAAAATTTCAACAAATATATTTATCCTCCTCACCCTTTGATCTTTTAGGACAAATTCTGGGAAGATAAATAATCTTTATTAATAAATGTATCAGTTTATCTTCCTTCATGAAGAGGATTCTGCCATGTTAGGAAGAGGCACTAGGACACCTATCCCACAACTCTGCCTGTCAGAAACAAAGTTTTCCTCAACAGGCAGTGGTTTTAAATAGTCTTTTGAATATTCTAACGGTATTACATCTATCTTTGATATTCCATGTGTTACATTTTCGGAGAATGGCAAAGTGCTGATCCTATTTGGTTGCTGGGATTTTGCCTTAACATATAAGGTGATAAAAGATGTTCATTTAAGCCCTAGACAGTTTGGCTCAGTGGATAGAGCATCAGCCTGCAGACTGAAAAGATCCCAGGTTCGATTCTGGTCAAGGGCACATCCCCAGGGTTGCTGGCTTGATGCCCAATGTGGGGCGTGCAGGAGGCAGCCAATCAATGATTCTCTCTCATTATTGATGTTTCTCTCCCTCCTCTCCTCTCTGAAATCAATAAAAATATGTTTTAAAAAATGTTCATTCCAGACTCAGCAGCAAGAGAGAGAAGTTGGGGAAGCAAGACAGTTATGTTCCAAGTCAGAACATAACTGGAAGAGACTACTTATATCTAAGAATAAACAATTTTTAAAGTATACAATTCTATTAAGAAAAAAGTAATATTCTATGTGGGCTTGTTATGTTCAATGCCTAGTCTGTGCCAGGCAATTTACATTGGTATTAAATAAATTTGTTTTAAATCAACTCTATAAATACTAAACATTAGGAAGTGCTAATCACATAAAAGAAAAATAAATTCCAGGAATGGTTAAGTGCCAATGCATGGAATGGTTAAATGCTAACAGTCAGCTTCAATTGTTTTTATTATAGTAGGAGGAATTTTACTCTTAATGCATAGAATTTGAAAAAAATTATATAAACTTTAAAAAGAGGCCCTTTTAACTATTATTCATACAAATGTGAAATAAGACCCTTCAAACAAATACCAATTTCAGTAACAGTTTACATACAGCAATAATTTATTCTGAAATGTTCATTTAGTTTCTGTTGAGACACAATTCGTGTCTCATTAATAAAAGAGCAGCCATCTCACCTCAAATACCAGAATATACAACAAGTTACAGCATAGCAAAAAGTCTACCTACTTTCAGATAAAATCTAGTTCAGATAAAATAGTTTCATCCAATGTTTTACAATTAACACAGATTTTTTTTAGCACAAAAAGTGTAAATTGTTACACTGTAGCTAGCTAATGCACATCATGTGACCACAGAACTGTTCATTAAACCATCAGTTTCGTTCATGCAGTAAAGCAAAGCAGGCTGGGTAAACTTGCTAATCAGGAACCATATTACTGTGAATTTCACAGCCACATGATTAATTATGATGTTAGGTGGACTCACAAGGACTAAAACAGAATGTTGGTGTGTTTTTTTGCATAAATACCAATTTCTCCCTGATGTAAGATTTGTCAGTTTATAATCTAGAAATGATTGATAACAGCAATATATCATATCTTCTATCTTTACTGTTCATTATTTAAAGACAAGCAATAATTAAAGGATGATGGGATGGGATGCTATTTAAATACATGTAAAACATACTGTACAAATATACTTGGCTTTACCATTTTCTTAACTATCAAGAGTGCCCAAAATATGACCAGTGAAGACGGAGTATACTATCAAATATGGCTTCCAGAACAAAAACCCTCTAACAAGAATCAAACCTATTTACAAAATTTGTCAGTTTTTTAAAGTTTAATTTCAAACAAAATTTCTACATAGCAATTGTAATCAACACATAATTTTCTTAGCTTAATTAATTCAGCTCTTTTAAACAGACGTCACAAGGTAAGACCCAGAATGGCGCTTGGGACTTTGAGTTCCACTGGATTCTGTGTTGTCAGTTTTTGAATCTCGTTTCTTTGAGTTATTCACTGGTGTTGGGATCTGAGATGGCCGGGCTGAAGTGCTATCTGCATTGCTTTTCCTAGGGCTTGGGTTGTAATTAAAAGGAGTCACTCTAGCAGCTACAGTCCCACTAGGTGAACTGTGTTTGCTTGAGCTGCTAGAACCAAATGGGGCACGCTCAGCTATAGAACTTTCATTAGTCTCTGCTGCAGGGACAGGATTACTTTGTCCTGGCTTTGCCTCAGTTCCTTTTTGGTCTGGGGCATTCACCTGAATAAAGGAATTCAGGCAGTTTTCCAAACCCATGGTGCGTATGGGACCACTGCCATTACCCACATTTGGTTTTCCCTGATTATCTTTTGAATCTTTAGCATTTGGGTTTCCCTTTTCTGAAACACTGTTAATCACTGGGGGAGTATTTCCTGTGGGAGATCTTCCAGATCGAGGGTTGTTAATGGGACAGTCCTCAATTCTCACCCAAACATCCTCCGTTTTAGAAACAGCAGGTGCCATTTGATAAATCAGAGTCTTGGATTCAGCACCATTTGCAGCACCTGAGGAAGCAATATGAGAAGTACAATTTGTGGGAGAAATTTCACTTTCTTTTATTTTTCTCCATGTTCCTTTTACAGATACTTGGTTTTCTTTAGTTTGTTTGGTTCCTGAAATAGAGTTCACATGTTTTTCATCCTCACTTTTTGCTTTTTCACTGGATTCCGATGAAGCAGAAAGAATTGAAGATGAACTTCCAGTTCTTCTCCAAGTGCTTACTCGAGGAAGGGATGATGAATGTTTGCTGTGCTCACGTTTCCAAGTTCCTGACCTATTAATTGGAAGTCTGGAAGGACTTTCAGAATGGGAGCGTGCTATATCATGGCGCTTTGCAGGTCTTCCATCATTATATTCTACAGTGGGACTGAGATTAGGGGGAAGTTTTCGCCATCCACCAGACTGAACAGATGAATGTGTAGATAGAGACATATCAGGGAGGGAAGGACTTAAAACTGGAGTCTGTGCCTGGGACCTTGTGGGAGAATCTGGTCTAGAAGACGGAGAAAGAGATTCAAATGAAGCAGATTCCTCCAATTTTCTCCTTAGGGTTGGGCTTGGAGCTTCTTTGATGAAAGTTGACTGGCGTACTAATACAGGTCTCTCTGACCTATCAGATTCACTTCCACTTGATTTAGTTGAAGACATTCTAGAAAGTTCTACTTTTTTATTAGATCCATTGCTATTATTCATCTGATTCAGTCCTTTGGAAGCAGACTCACTTCTTGGGATACTACTGCCATTCTTGGATAAACCCGTTTGTTTTGTAAGGCTCTGTTGGCTTGTCTGTCTGCCTGGAGATGTGTACGACATTTTCCCAGAACCCGAGGATTTAGTTGAAGCAGTACTAGGGGATGATGTCCTTGGCAGTTGAGATAATTTGTTAGGAGGACTTATTCCATTTCTACCAGGAGAAATTGAGTTTCGCCCTGGAGACTGCATAGGTCTACTTAACGGTTGCTGGGCAGGTCTGGAAGGAGTGGAATCTCTAGATCCTGATCTAGAAGGCCCTTTATTTGACCCAGCCAGTTGGGACGTCTGCCTGGTAATAGGGCTTAATTCTGACTTCACTGATGGTTTGGCTCCTCTAGGAGAAGTGGTGGCTGTCTGACCTTCACTAGGGCTTTTGGAGGCTGGAGTCTTAAAGGGTGGGCCTTTTTTAGAAACTGGACTTGTACTTGATGAGCTATTTCGAACTCCTGGAATGTGAATCATTGTCCGACCTCGAGAGATTGAAGGCATATTTGCTTGAAGGGGCTGTTTCAACTGGCTAGAAATTTCTGAATTAGATCGAACTTTTCCAGTAAGCAAACTCTTATAAACTTTTTTCCCTCCTTTGATGCCTTTATTTTCAGATTCTACCTTTTTAGCTTCCAATGTACTTTTCTCACCAGGTTTCAGAATTCGTGGGCCTTTATTACATGTAAAGGGTTTTTCCTCTTGATCAGGTGTAAGATGAAATGGTGACCCCAGAGAGATTCCTGATTTCAGTGAAAGGATTGAATCTGAATCAGATGAAGCTTGTCTAGATAAACATGCAGCAGCAGCAGCTTGATGCAAACTACTTACTATAGAATTTGCACCTTCCTGAATGGCTTTCCAATCAAAATTTTCTGAGTCAGGGGATAAACCATGTTCTGAATCTGGTCTCTGTATATCTTTCAAATCAAGGGTCAAATCTTCTGCTAATATGCCACCCATATTTCTGGGACTATGCTTTTCATGATCACCTTTGAGCCTTGAAGGTTTCTTCTTTTTTGGCATTGCAGAACTTATACATTCCTGCAACAGGTCATCTTCAGAGTCAATACTGAGAGAACTGAGAGAACTGTTTCTTGAGAAACAAACAGGGGTATCTTCTACATGAAATGATTTAGGAGCATAACCTGATGCCTGAGGTTTACTTGGTTCTCCCTGTGAGGCAGGAGGCACTGTTTCTTTGATAGGTTCATTTTCTTTGTTGTTGTTTTCTTGATCAATGTCACTAAGAGAACTTAGAGAGGAATTTCGAGAAAAACAGACTGGAGTATTTTCAATAGCAAAATTCTGTAATTTCTCATCAGCTGCTGCCCCTCTGTCTGGTATGTCTTTGGATGACTGAGGAAAAGTGGACTGCTTCTGCAACATGGGTTTATTAGGCTGTCCTCGATTTATTGGATGTTTTGTAACAATTTGTGTCTTATTACCTGATTGTTGGCTCATGGTTAGTTCTGTCTGACTGTTAACTTTAGCTTCTGATTCCTTATTGTCTTTTCCCTTTCTTAATTCAGCCTTTTCCCTGGAAAGGTCAACATCATCATCATCAAAATCTAGAGAACTCAAAGAATCATTTCGTGAAAAACAGTATGGAGTTCCTTCAATAGGTGTGTAATGATGAGGTGAATCAAAAGTAAAGCTTCCTCTGACTCGATCTTCATTGTTTGGTAGCTTATCATTGAAGTCCTTGGAATTATTTTTCAGGTTCTGTTTCTTTGCATCTTTGTTGTCTGAAAAATTTCTTTCAGCATTTAAATTATTTTTTGAATCTGTATTTTTTTTTACATGTGCCCTATATTCAGTATTCTGTGGCATAGGTTTTACTGGCGAAGTAGGTTTCTTCTTCTGACCATCTAATTGATTCTTGTTATTTCCAGGTGAAGACACAGATGCTTGTTGGACCTGGTCCATTATCTTTTTCACACGGAAAGGCTTGTGACTTTTTCCTTTGGGCATGGCAGAATTAATGCATTCTGCAAGAATATCACCTTCTTCTGTTTTACTGTCATCCAGTTCAGGTATAGTTACAGATGAGGTTTTTCCTCTTTGAGCCTCATCTGTACTTCTGCCTTCTGTAGGAATGGTATCTCGTTTTTCAAATTCACCTGTTTGTGCCCCTGCTCTAACCCCTTCTACAGCAGTTAACTCATTTGGAGGGGATTCTATTGTTAGATCACTTAGTGATGTAGCTGTGGAAAAGTTTATAGGTGTCCCTTCTACACAATATACCCGTGGCATATCATCTCCTGGTGTAAAACTAACATGCTTTTGTGTTTGTATCCTGTTTTGTGATGGCAAAAGTTTGTACACAGGCAGTTGGCTTGGTTTTCTTGCAACAGGTGGAGGTAATTTTGAAGCACTCTGGGTTGGCTTTTTGGCTTTGCGTGAAGATTTTGTTGGCATGGCAGAAATAATACATTCTTCTAGTATTTCAATATCATCATCATCTGAATCATCTAATATGTCTTTTTCAGAATCAGTAGGTTTTTCAGCTTCTTTTTTCAAGTTTTCATTTGATTCTTCAGGCTGCTCAGATTCTGTTTCATTCACATTGTCATTTTCCTGAACTGGAGGCATTATTCTTAATTCCACATCTTTCTGTATAAATGGCTCATCGAGGCTCAGAGCACTCAGACTAGACGAACAAGAAAATCCATCTGGAGTACTTTCTGTGGCAAAATGTAGTAAAGTATCAGCATCTGGAAGAACCTGGACCCTCTGAACTGCAGCATTAACAGCAGCTTGCTTAGGTCCACTCTCTCTCTTTTCAGCATTAGGTACTTTATTTTTAGGCACCTCTTGTTTAGCTTGCACTGTTTGAGGAAGAGGAGGAGGAGGAGGGGTTTTACTTCTGCTTGGCGGCATGGTTTGTCCAGGGCTATCTGGAAGGTCACTGGGGCTTATAATGCCACTTACCATTCCACTGCAGGGTTCACTCTGAACAGAGCTGGCAATTGAGCGGCTTTCAAAACTATCTAGTGAACTGACAGATGTACATCTGCTAAACATGAGTGGAGTCTCCTGAACATAGTGCTCTGGTGGACTTTTAGGTGTCTGGGCACCACTTTTTGATGGCGATTTGGCCCCTGAAGAAAGTTCAGCTTTGTGCCTGGCCGATTCTGAAGATAAACCAGAAGCTGGGAGTCTGTTGGATTTGGTTCTAATGTGCTGTGACACTGTTGGAACTTCATTCACAGAAACTTCAGTTGCTCTAGTTCCACTGTTTTCTTTTATTTCTGCTATCTGTAGCGTATTAGCAGAATCCGCTTCCTGTGTCCTCTGATCACATCCCATTTCATCTTCAGCTGATGACAAAGATGACAATGAACTGCACCTTGAAAAACATATTGGGGTGTCTTCTACACAGTAAGTCTGTATAGTCTCTTGGTTGATAGAGGGAACTTTACAAGAGGCGGCTTTATGAGTCTGACCATTTCTGCTCTGTGCTGAACTGGGATGGAGCTGATTCTGCCTCTTGGTGCTAGATGGTGTGGATGTATTCTCACTGCCTGTAGAAATGTGTTCAGTTTTAGTGCTTTGTCCAGATGAACTCTTTGAGAATGAAAACGATGGTTTCTGTGAGGGAGGAATGTCTGTGGAATATTTTAAACTATAATCAATAGGCTGCTCCACATGTTTTTCTTCATTATATTTTATGCTGTAATTTGTTGGTCTCTCTTCTTCTTCATGCTGTTCTTCCTCAGAGTAACGCTCACTATAGTTGGTTGGCTTGTCATCTTCATAGTCATCTTCCTGACACAAAGACTGGTTTACATTTTGATTAATTCCATGATTAGAACCTACTCGATTTGTTTCTGAAGCACTAGCTCCTCTTGACCTATATGGGGAAACACATTCTTGCTGTCCAAAATGTGGCTGGAACTTGAGGTGTTTATCATCAGTGCTCTCAGTATACACGGGATAAGCTGTACTTTGACTCCTTGATTGTCTCTGTTCACTGTGTTTCATTTCATCTTCTATTATATGTTTGGGTCTTGCCCATCTTTCATTTTGTGAAGGACTTTGCCTTCCAGAGTTCAACTGCTCATCTGAATACTTAAGACTATAATTTATTGGTGTATCTAGTTCTCCATCATTATCATCCATATGATTTGCACTATGTATTTTATGGGCTAGGTCAGCTGGATATTGACCATAGCTGCAACATTTACTTTCATCATCTTCAGAATAGGATTCAATCGAAGGTTTCATTTGACCTCTTTTACCATAACCATCACTACTACTGACACTATTTAAACTATCATTTGAAGATCTCTTATATTCTAATTTGGCATAAGGTATAGGACATGTCCTGTTTGAATTTTCTGACTTAGTGAAGTTGTAAGTGTTTGAATGTGTGTGAGCAGTAGAGCTTCTTCTTAGTGCATTCCTCTCATCTGTCCCACAGTGCAATTCAGTGGTAGACCCAGAACTTCTGTCTTCTTGAGAAGTGTGAATGGATGATACCTCTTCCATGACTTTAGCAATCTGGGCTGCAGTGGTGGAAATCTGCAAACCTCGTTTTGAAGAGGTTCCTGGATTTTCTGTTGCTGGGTGGTAATTGCCTAGGGTAATTCCTCGTTCTCTCTCCAAACTTCTATCTTTTTCAGAACGAGAACTATCTAAACTTCCCCTTGATGAAGAGGAGCTGGGCAACACTGTCGTATTTAAATATGGTGAAAGGACAGTCATGTTTCCAGTATTAAAATTGTCTGACCTATTATCATCATGTCTATTGGTGTCGAAAACATAGTCACCATAAAGACTTTGCTTGTGTCTTTGCTTACTACGATGAGATGTCTTGGGACTTAAATTGTCAATATTGTCAAAAGTTTCTGATAAGTGCTGAGCATCTAATTCTGCTTCCAGAGCTTTTTGTTTCCTCACATGAAGAGATGGCAAGCTTGAACCAGGAGACATTATATTGGCATCCTTATACTTTGCAGGCCTATTTGCCATGAGATTCCTTAAAGCTGCAGCACTTCCCATAGCAATCATTTTGTGCTTTGAATGAATGAGGTTCTTGAGCATGCTGACTGCCCCCATGTCCCATAATGCCTCCTGGTCTTTAGGATTTCTTGCTGAGAGATTCCACAAGGTTCCACATGCATTACTGACTATTGTCAAACTGTGAGATTTTAAGTGCTGTAATAAGGTTTGCAGGCAGTTGTTCTCTCTTAGGATTTGCCTGAAACAAAGACCAGAAAAATTAAGGTCAGAATCTGTTTGTAGTAACAACAAATAAAAGAATAAAAAACAAATTTAAATCTAAATATAATTACTAAAACAGGCAAAATAAAATTGTACCAATTTATACTATAAATTCCAAGCATTCCACACCTCCTTTTGTTCTGTCTTAAGTTCATTTAAGGTTTATTGTTTTAAAGTACAACTCTGTCAGGCTAAAAGAAGTACAATGTTAAAAAAATATATATTTTTATTGATTTCAGAGAGGAAGGGAGAGAGATAGAAACATCCATGATAAGAGAGAACCATGGATTGGCTGCCTCCTGCACGCCCCCTACTGGGGATTGAGCCTGCAACCCAGGTATGTGCCCTGACGGGGAATCGAACCTGTGACCTCCTGGTTCATAGGTCAATGCTCAACAACTGAGCCATGCCAGCCAGGCAGTACAATGTTCATTTTAATCTAATTTGCATATCCTATCTGATCCGATAGCTTATTAAACTTTTTCTTGAACAGATACATTTACTTTATTTACATGGTGATAAGAGTTTCCCAATAAGGACTATAAGTGTATCCTGCTGAAAGGGACTTTGTGGTAAATTAATCAATCAATAGATCTTTATGTATTCAAGGAGCATGCTGTAAGCACCCAGATTAGCAAACTGACTTTTAGAGCAATCACTATGCCTCTGGCTAGATTCTGTGACACTGCCAACCCCCTTACAAATGCTCTCTGGAAACATTATTTCTAAAATTAAAAGAAAGGTTTTCAAAACATTTAAAGATAACTATAAAAATAAGAGTTAAGAATCAACATCATGAACTTTGGGACCTGAAGAGCTACAGGGTACTTAATGCAGTGTAAGCTGAAGTTAATGACAAAATATTCAGCTTTAGTGGACTTTAAAAGTGATTGGCAATAAAGTTTTAACATGGTCTTTCAGCAGTCCAGCAGACACCTGACTGTTTATTGAATTTAAAAAGACTTTTTTGCATAGCAGAAAGGGCTATAAGGCTTGTAATTTACACATCAAAAAATTAAAGAAAAGATGTTTATATTCGTATGGTTCTTTTACTGAAAGTACTACATGATCTGTTTGAAAAACGAGAGAACAATGTTAATAAAATGAATATGCAGTGAAAAATATTAATATTTTTGTTGGAATTATACAGAGCCCAAGTTCTGAAAATGTGTGCTCTGTATTTGAGGTGCTCTCTTAGGTATCACAGGCCTAGCAGACTGGATGAGTGGCTGTTGGCTAAATAATATGATTATTGATATTAAGACACCATTAGAAAAACGTAAACAACTACATTATCTGGATCAAATCTATAGGTTTTGTTTTTGTGATTTTAACCTTTTCATCTATATATACATTATACCTCTTAGCCATCATTTGTTCATTTCTAGACATCTTTATGATACTATAAACTTTTATTACTAATGAGTAAATTAGAAATTAAAATAGTTACTTTTTCACCACAATAAATATAATTTGGCTTAAAATTTGCATAATTACACAAAACAAATGGGTCTTTTTGAGGGACTGAATTCTACACCAATTTAATTGTACACTAATTAAAAGCAATACAAAACTCTATTTACCTGTGATCCTCATTTGTTGCTATCAGGCTGGACACATTCCGTAATATCCCACCTCCACTTTCAATAATGGCTAAAGTATTTGTCTGGCTCCGGTAAGTGAGAGTGCCAACCAAAAATGCAAGTGCACCATCTACAGCACATATATCAGCTTTATTCTCAGTGCAATGTGCTGATAAATTCCATAAGGCACTCAATACACTTTTGAGGGTTGATTCCTATTAAGAAAAAAATTATGTGTCATCTAATTAGAGTTGGAAATTTGTCACTCATAACTTCTATGTTTACTTCTTTTGAGTAAATTATTTTCCCCTCCTCTGCTGCTCACCCCTCACTAATAAATTATTAGGAATTTCCCACTTAGAAAAACTTTAATAAAATAACGAATGGAAGGAAGTTAAGTCACTGATATCTCCATAATAAAAGCAGAACACAGCATTAAACTATTAACCTTCCTGAAATTTATTCTAGGTGTTTAGACAGTACGCACATACTTAAAAGAGCTTATAATAGCAACAAAATTGATGTGCATGCTGAAAAGATAACATTATCAAGATAAGAGAAACTACAAAAAAAACTTCTATATGTTGATATAAAAAGATATCTAATAAGTATTATTAAATGAAAAAAGTAAGTTGAAGTGCAGTATGTACAACATTCTGGTTGAATAAAACACACACATATAAATACGTAGTTGATTCAAAAATAACAATACAACTTATTAAAAAGAAAGCACCCTGGGAAAACTCCAATCCTTAAAATTCCCAAGGATATAAAGTAATTACAAAACCAGAACTCCCTGGTATACAATATCATAGAAAACTCTCAAACTATAACTGCCACAGAAACACTCTGTATGTATAATTAAGGATATTTGGTCAAAACCTGCCATGACCCTGATGCTAGTCTTTCCTCTTATTACAAATAAATCAAGGAATAAATATGCCTTAGAAATCTACTCCACTATCACAGTTAGAGGTATTCCACAAGATACAAACATAGCAAATTGATACCTGCCTGAAGGTGCTAACAACTTACTTTGGGGAAAAAAGATGCAAACCTACTTCCATGAAACGAAGTGCTCTAAAGGAAAGATAGTTTCCACCTAAATTTAATCAAATAAAAGACTTCGTGTAGGAGAGCAACTTAGTAGAAGACCTATGCATTCAGAGTCAGTTTCTTCGGGCAGGAAAAATAGAATGAGCAAAAGCATGGAAATGGGGAGACAGCAAGATGGCGGCATAAGGTAAACACCGTAAATGCAGCTGTGCACAACTATTTCAGAATAACCACGAAAAGAAAACACGGACACCACTCACACTCACAGGAAGGCTGGCTGAGTGAAAATTCTACAACTAGAAAGAAATCGAGACGCAGAGGAGTGGCGGAAGCAAAGGTACTTGAGAGATAAAGTCATAAAGTATTCAGCAGCAGTACAAGTTCTCATAATACAGATAAATCATAAATTTCTGAAAACATGCAGGGTTGGTTAATTAGGAATCTTAAAATGTGTATAGTACTATTTTTTTTTTGGTTGAACTTTATTGAAGTACTAGGGGCCCGGTGCACGAAATTCGTGCATGGGTAGGTGGGGGAGGGGGAGAGCAGGCGGGGAGGTCCCTCACCAGGACCTGCACTTTATCCAATTCGGGAGCCCTCAGGAGATGTTACTGATGGCTTAGACCCACTCCACCTGGTTCTCTGCTCTCTGCTGGGCCACGGGGTGGGCAAGCAGGCCCTGCTGGGTGTTGCCTGCGGGGTCCCCGATGGCTCCTGCCCTCTTGTCCCCCCGTCTGCAGCTGCCACCCCAGCCGGGCCTAGGCCAAGGTGACGGCTGGGGGTTGCCCGATGGGTCTGGCTCGCCGCGCCCTTTCATCCCCTCGTCTGCAGCCACCGCCCCAGCTGAGGTCTGGCCGTGGCAGCGGCTGTGGGGTCTCGATTGCCGGCTCCCTTTTCTCCGTAGCCAGGACCAGCAGGCCCTGCTGGGCACCACCTGCGGCCCTCGCTTGTCTGCTCGGGGGTCATCATGGTGACCTCCCAGCAGGCCCTGCTGGGTGCTGCCTGCCATCTGATTGCCTGCTGGGCTCCCATTGTCAGGGTAATGCAGCCAGCATCAGGCTCCACCGCTATGGGTGCCGCCATTTTTGTTCCAGAGTGATGGTTAATGTGCATATTACTACTTTATTAGATAGGATAACTGGAGAATAAACTGCACACATTTCAAGTGTGCAATTTGATCACTTTTGATGCTTCCATCACTCCAATCAAGATAAGAAACATTTACTTTAATTCCTAGTAATTTCTTGTAATTCACCCCAACCCCAGGCAACTACTGGTCAGTTTCTGTCATAGATTACTGCATGTTTCAGTTCATTCTTTTTATAGTGAATAGTATTTCATTTTGGATATTCCATAGCTTGTTTACCCATTCACCTGTTGATGGACATTAGAGTTAGTTTTAGTTTTTGGCTACTACAAATAATATTGCTGAACATCTGTGTATAAATTATGTGAATATAAATTTTTGTTCCTCCTGGGTAAATATTTAAAGAGTAAAAAATGTGTTGTAAGGTAGGTATATGTTTAACCTTTAAAAACACTAACAAATGTTCTCCAAAGAGTGGTTATATCATTTTACATTCCCATCAGCACTGTATGAGAATTCCAGCTGTTCAATATCCTTGATAACATTTGGTCAATCTTTAAATTTTAAAGATTGTAATGGTATCTCACTGTAGTTTTAATTTACATTCTTCCCGATGACTAATGTTGTTGGGTATCTTTTCAAATGCTTAATGGCCATTCAAATATCTTCTTTTCTGCAGCATTAGTACCAGGTGTTCTGCCAATTCAGCAGTGTTTTAAAGGTATCTTCATGCAGACCCTAAATATATTTGAATATTATTTTTATGGCCAGTTATTTAGTTAAATGTTTCTTATTTCTAATCATTTTTCAGTTGATTTTACTGAGTTTTCCAGGTATAAAATAATATAACTTAGCAAAAATACATAAATAAACAATAAAAACCAAAATGTTTTGCCTTTTCTGAAAAGAAAATTTTAAAGAAAGAAAATGTAGGCTGTGGTTCTAAGAAGGCTGGCTGGGTGAAAAGAAACTTGAATTAGCTAAGAAGACTTGCTTAGTCTCTCTCAAATTTCAAGTTTTTAATAATTTTAGAAAGCTTAGTTTCTGAAATAGATATCCCACCTGGACATATTTCCTTTTACAAACAAATAAATATTTGGGAATTCCTCACTCTTGAGTGAGTCTGATCACCTCTTGCTAAGATGACCATGAAAATTTGAGAACTTTGGGGGATTAAGATTTTTTATTTTGTCTTGTTAATCCTCAACCCAGGATATTTTTCCATTGATTTTTAGAGAGAATGGAAGGGAGAGGAAGAGACAGAGAGAACAATGATGTGAGAGAGACACATCAACTGGTTGCCTCTTGCAGTACCCCAGCCAGAATTGAATTCGACCCTTCAGTTTGCCGGCTGACATTCTATCCACTTAGACAAACCAGCTAGGGTGGGGGATGGAGATTTTAAGAGAACAGAGACAACACTCATACCAGTGATTCTCACCTGGGGGCGATTCTGTCCTTCCTCCCTTCTGGGGGACATTTGGTAATATCTGGAGACATTTTTGATTGTCAGGACTGAGAGGAGGATGTACTGACATCTAGTGAGCAAAGGCTAGGAATACTGCAAAACATCCTACAAACCACAGCTCAATCCCCCCAAATAATTATCTGGGCCAAGATATCAATAGTGGCAAGTCTGAGAAAGTTTAACTTATAGTAGGCTACAGTACCTTTTCCATCTTAATACTTCAGGAGCTTGGAGTAGTCTAGACTAAGGACTGGTGAGATAAATAGGTCAAGAATTAGGAAATCTCAGTGTGGGAGAGGGTAACAAAAAAGTATCTAAGGATGAAACCCATATTACAATACTAAATGTTTTCAAAGATACCTTTTTAACTTCCAAAGCACATTCCATCAATGCTTTCACACTTCCAACTTCACGCAATGTCTTTTTACTATTTACATCTGCTCTCCAAGACAAATTCCTCAAAACACTTGCAATAACCTGCAAATGAATCAAGTTTAGAATACTTGTATTAAGGTGATTTATACTGTTTGTATTTTTTATTTTTAATGCTAGAAGAGTAGAAATCTATTAAGAAATTCCTCTTAAATGCTAATATGGTGTCAAAAAATTCCTATAATTATTTTCCTTTATTCTGATGTTAATGTAACTGTAATTTAAACATGAGATACTAAAAACTGAGTCACAGCTTAAATTAATCTAAATCAGGACATTCACCAGCTGGTATCCTAGAAAAACAGTTCAAATTCTAGGTAGTACCTGTTGTAAGTCCTCACTTTCAGATTTCAGTTGGGCCACCAGTGCTCTCATGCAGCCTTTCATAGAGCATAGTGTAGCCTGCAAAAATCAGACATGGAACAGAGGGTCAGTCACAAGGCAACCTGAAAGTGTGATTCATTTTTGACTACTAAACTTCAAATACAGTTGTAATAGTCCCACTTTAATTATAGCTAATATTTTACCCATAAAAGATTTAGAATCAGATTACATAAATGAAAGAAAAATACTCTCCTAATCATTTGCTATCTGTTCTTCTCTTGGCAAATTGGAAAAACAAAGTGAATAAATGGTAAGAAATGAGAAGCAAAGGATTTTTAAAGTTCTCTCATTGGATACAACCAGTATGTGTGTAACATGCTGGTCACGAGGATTTTCAGATTTTTTGCAATTAAATAAATCCACTACTGAGTTCTACCTTTTGCTCTTGTTTAATCATAACACAACCAAATAAATAAGGATGTATAGTGGGATGTGAAATACAGGTTTTTATTAGTGTTTAATGAGGAGAGTGATAAAAGAAAACTAGTGAAAAGTAGTTTGTATGAAGTAAACTAACTCATCATACCGGAGATGTCTTAAGAAATGGGTCTTCTAAAACATACCTTGTTGGCTACATCTCCAAAAGTCAAGTTTGTCAAAGCCATTCCAGCATATCGTCTTAATGTAATACTGTAGTGGTCATTAGTAAGCCCATACATTTCACAGTCCACTTGCAATAATTCTGCAATGGCCTGTAGTCCCCCTAATTTAAAAAGGGCAAGAGGAAAAAGACAATAATCTAAAATAAACTGGTACTAAGTTTATAACTTAAATATTAGGAAAAAAAAATCTCAAGAATGAGAATACATGATTTAAATTTGTCTTTAGAATTACAAGCTACAAAAAATGTCATAGGACTTTTGTGTAATACATTTATAAAGTACAACTGACAACTATTCCATTTTTCGCCAGTTTCTCCACCCTCCAGCCCTTGCCTTACTAAGTGAAATTAATGAGCATTATACTCTAATTACTACACATACACTGTATCTCGTCAATGATGGAGAAGGCTATTTTTTAACACTAGGTCTTCCTGAATGTAAACAGGTAACTTGCTTTTATTTTTAGGACTTTACACTCTTCATTGCTGCACACACTTGCCTAATTACTTTAATATTTTTTACCTGCTGAATAATTATCCTTAATACTGAAAGTTACCAATGAAACTATGCATGAAAGCTTATTTTTTAAATGAAAAATAATTATCTGTTCAATTTGATACTAAGTTCTATAAAATTACTTATTTATATTTTTAAAGAAGTTTATTTTTCTTTGATCCTCACAGGTGTCAAATACCAAGTATACTAGGATTTAGTATTTTCTTTCCCCTTGATTCCCACCACTGGGTATGCTCAACAATGCCCACAGTGGTCAACACTAGGAAGGCAAGGAGAAAAATGATGAAAGGAAAGGGAAAGACATAAAGGCAGGGGTAGTAAAAACAAAACAAACAAAAGGCAAAGCAAAATGGTGAGGGGTTGAACAAAAATGTACGGAGGCTACTCAAATATTATTCATCAGCAATATTAATCATTATGGAAATGAGAATATAGTTTTGTCACAGAGAAGTGGGTTACACAAAAAGAAAGGATGGACAGACAATTCTTGGATATTGTAAGTCTAAAGTGTCAGTCATTAATCTGAGAGAACCTGTACATTTAATATTTTGCAAATAATCTGGAAGGGTCAGTATATAGAGGAATCTGCAAGTTTGCAAAACAGATAAATTCTATCTTGGATCAAGAATTCCAGGCCAGGGGATTTAAGTCTAGGAAGATTACACAGATTTTTATAATTAGCAGAAATGACAGACAAGTTTAATATAGATAAGTGAAAATTAATTTGGTTAAGGAAAATCCAAATCATATTTAGGAAGATTTTCCTCCAACTACCCATAATGATGGAAAATATATGTAACAGTGAACAAAATACAGTCACTGTGCATATGGAGTTTATAGATTACAGCAAAGACAGAGACTGAACAACTAATTAAAATGTGTTGGACTGTGTAAATTGAGGGCAAAATAACAGCTGGACTTAACTTAGACTGAGAAGATCAAGAAAAAGGCTAAGGAAATAATGTTTGAGTTGAGACTTAAATGATGAAGGAGTATCTAAAAAGGTGGAGTAGGAATAACAAAGCATTTTAGGTAGATGAAATAGCATATGCAAGGGCTCCTGGGCCTGAAATATACAGCATCAAGGTTATAGGAGGCTACAAATGGGTAAAGGCCAGAACATGCAAGACTTTGTGTACCATACTAAGGACTTCAGGTAGGGGAAGGAAAAATTACATGTGTGCTCTACATAGAGTGGTGGTTGAAGGGTGTAAAACAGATGATGACTGGAAGTTGGGAGACAAGTAAGACAAAGGACTGCAAAATGTAAGAGATGATGGTGGTTTGAATTGGGGATGAAAATAAGAGCAGTGATTTGAAATTTATTTAAGCAGCAGAATTAAATTCTCAGTTACTAGCTACAGAAGTGAAGGACAGAGTCATGGATATCTTACAAGATTCTGGCTTGAGCAACTGGGTTGATTGGAATGCCAATTTCTGAGAAAAGAAACCCTGGAAGACAGAGCAATCTGGGGATGGAGGAGATAAAAATTTCAGTTGTGGCAGCTGAGTTAGAAATGTTCTGTAAAACCTTCCAAGTAAAGATGCCAGAGGACCAATTTGATAATGTATTTAAAACTCAGGAGAAATAACTTGGATTAAGATGTAAATTTAAAAACATTGTAATTGAAGTGGAAGACACTGCCTATGGAGAGAGGAGAGAGAAGGAGAGCCTTGGAGAGAGCTCTGAGGAATTCTACATGTGATGCTTGGATAAAGAAATGGAGCCAGGAAAAGAACTCAGCTTTTTGACCTAGGAAATTGACCTTGGGTGAGGTCAGGGGTGGGGGTGTTACTGCTGACCTGAAGACAGTGGCCCTGTGTACTAATGAAATCACCATAATGTTGAGCATTATAAAGCAGACTCTCAAAACCGAAACAAAACATACTGTGCTTTGTGCCTAGATTTAAATCCTGCCCAGCATAGCGATATTTGTGATAAAGATTCCAAGAAGGCACTAAATGAGCAAAGAGTTGAGTACTCTTGTATGAAAAAACTACAAAATCTTAGGATTTGATTTTGGAAAAAAAATAAAATAAAGGATATGGCCAATGTGAACAAAACCATGAAGAACATGGCTAATGAGAAAAGAACATTCAATAGAATTTAGGATATCAAATAAAAGAGAGAGCCCTTGTTTCAGGCAAGTAAAAGTATGAAAATTCATGATTGTTAGAAAAAAAAATAGATTGCTCTGAGAAAAATGCAAAGAAAATGAGCATGTCCTTCCATATTGTCCTTAGTGCCTATGTTAGAAAATAGGGCCCATATGAACCAAATAGTATCCAATATATCTCATAACATGATAGGTAGTAGAGGACCAACAGCTTCTGGTGACATTCAACAGAATCTTTAATGCAAAAAAAGGTAACAGAAAGATGATACAATTTTTAAACTGTGTGTGTGTGTGTGTGCGTGTGCATAAACTTGGTTTAGAAGATCACCATTAGCCTCATTCTAAAATAAGTATCAGGGCCCAGCATCAATGTTTTATAGATTGGTGTTTCATAAAATACCTTGATCAGAAGAATTACCTAAGTCACTTATTAAACATGATTCCTGGGTTCCCGCCCTGGAGATTGTTTTACTAAGCCAGGTTGCTACAGGGCCAGAGTACCTACTCTAGTGATCATTATGATCCGGTTTCAGAAATATTAATGCAAATAAACCATGAGTTCCTGGCAAGTCAGGACTAAGACTTAACCTTTTTTTAATATTTAGTGCCTAGCAAAGTTTCTGGGTCAGAGCTAAGAATTAATAAATTAGTAAATATATCTAAAACTTGCAGCACTAATAGGTGCAAACTTATATGACCCTGATAGCTGTAGAATCTTCTTGTATGGACAAATGATATACCCAGATGACTGGGTTTAAGAATTTCCCTTCACCTACTAGGGACTTTCCCCCTCCTTATCCCTCATAGTCAGATACTTGATTCTTTCTTACTCTATTTCTCCACAATCCACAAACCTTGATCCTTCTTTTGTTCCAGTGCAAATTCGGAGGCTAGGAATGAGAAGAAGGCAATCCTCTGTGCTATGTCCCAGCAGTCACACCCCCAGATGCCCCATCCTGCTCCTCACCTGAAAGCCCCTGCCCTAGCTCCTGTGATGAAATGCCCCGGGTAGCCTTCCTACCTGAAGAAGGAAGAGGAACAAATACTGAGTCTAGGATTTACTTTGAAATTCAGATGATTAATGTGTCAGTCCTAGTCTACAGTCCATTGGAACACAGGAACATTTATAGAAAAATCTTGGCATTAGCTTAAGCTTGGATTAATTTTTCTGTTTATTATTTTTAACCCCTTCCCATTATTAATAGTATTTAAAAAATCCATCCAAACACAAAACTTTCACAAATGTCAAGACTGTACTGAGGCGGGGAGAACTCCTAAGATTATATTCAATTCCACAGGAGGCTGAGGGAGGTGGTGGGGGAAGGAGAGATTCAGGTGGGCCAACTGCTAGGGTCTGTGGGAAGAAAAGCATGGCTGGAGGACAGGCCCGAAATCAGAAGTACATAGCCTCCCGAAGTAATGACTCTGAAGGAGACAACACTCATTTTGGTGTCCAGATTCTCTGTTTAAGTCTCATGACTTTGTCACTTTTAAGATAAATGATGAATAACGATGAGGGTGACAGGCAAACAAAGCGGGGGGGGGGGGGGGGGGCTGGAATGCAATGTAACATAAACAGCACAAAAAGCCAGGGCACAGCTACACTAAGATGGGAACCCAGTGTACAGTCTTGCTTGTGGCACCACTAGAGAGATCCAGTTCACATGAGATGGCTCAGCAAGATGCAATTTATAAATATCACCTGTGCAAAATGAACCTAGAAATCAAAGAAAAACCGTTACATGAAAAATGGGGTGCACACATGTAGGTGTGATTAGAGTGTGTGATAACACATACCTAAAAAAGAGCAATCCTTCCAAAATTAATAGAATGTTT
This sequence comes from Murina feae, assembly GCA_004026665.1. NCBI lineage: Eukaryota > Metazoa > Chordata > Mammalia > Chiroptera > Vespertilionidae > Murina > Murina feae. The sequence continues at coordinate 24,425 of PVJC01017719.1, forward strand.
CTGATTTAAATTAAAGCATAATGTTTTTCCATAATAACCAGTTTCAAAGATACCATGCTGCTTATCATGAAAATCCAGTAAAGGACTGATAACCACAAAGGTAGATGGGTATCTTCTGATGTGCATCAGAAGTGACTCAGTTCAGGAACAATGAAGGAGCTCCGCATTTCAAATGATTCAAATTACCCTCCTCGTCAGCTGTCACACAGGGTCTACATTGGCAATAGGCGCAAGGAGTGGCCTATTCAGTAATTTTTCCAATCTATAACTGAGATTTTGAAAATCCAAGTTAGTTTGGGGTAGTAGCTTCTATTATTTAGAACCTTTTCTCCTCTGGAAATCAGACTATCATTTGCTACTAGGAGGAAGCAGCTGGTAATATAAGTCAGTGGCCTTATATTCAATTTCAACAATGATGAAATCTTTAGTATTCTTCTATGGCATTAAGAAACATTTCTGTCTTACCAAGTTCATTCATTGCATGTCTATGTTCTTCATCAAATGAAAGTTTCATTAGAACACACACAGCAGGACAGATCTGATGTTCAACAGGAGCTGGCACTAAAAAATAAAATTGACATAAACCATAATGCTTTGTTTTCTCAAAAGAAATGATGTTTATTATACTTGAAAAATACACAGGGCTCACTAACATATTCCTAATTAGATAAATAAATATAATCAACATGGAAAATATGAGTAAAAGGCTTTTCTTGGTTCCATAAAAATGTTTCCCATTCAATTGCCCTTGACGAACTTTGTTAGAATAAGACCCTTGCAGGTTTTTGCTGTAACTAAAATAATTTAAAATTATGTTTACTATATGAAAGAATAAAAAACATTTTGGTATAAAATTAATTTTATTTATAATTTCTACTTAAACTATTGTCATGAATGTGGGTTAGAAGTACATCACTGTGTACAAATGTAGTAGAGAAAGCTAGTATAAACTTAGTAGAGAAAGTTTACTTACTGTATTGATACTAGATAGTAAAAATTTAAAGAAAAGGAATCCAAGAAAATATACCTCCACATTTAGTATTATGTACAACGTTTCAAAACTTGTTACCTGAAATAAAATTTAAAAAGCAAGTCTATTTTTCAGAAGCACTAATAATTCATTCTACTTAATTTTTTTGAGGTTATCAAGAGTCAAAATTTTAGTCATTGTGAGCAGCCAAAGAAAACAATTTAGAAAGTCAATGTTCTCCCAGTAAAGTATCTTATTAGTTCTCATGCCTAGGACAAATAGTTATAAAGGACTATTTCTTTTGTGTGTGTTTTTATCCTTCTAATTTTTTAGATTTTAAATAAATTCACTAAGCTAAATAAAATTTGCTAAATAAATTCACTAAGCTAAAAATAAAATTTGCTAAAGCTTCGCAGGTCACATTTTCACCATCACTCCCTGGATCCTGCTTCTCAAATAAATAGGTTGATACAACAATTCTTTGTGGTGTGCATGTGTGTGTGTGTGTGTGTGTGTATTTTCTTATCAGGTGAAAGGAAAATCTTACCTTATATACTTACTAATTTTTGTTCTTGCTACAGGAATGAAGTTATGTGCCAAGGGTTCCTGCTCCCATGTTCCCTGTGTCTGAGGGACAGGAGCTGGTGGCCAAGAGTGTGTCCTGAGCAAAGAGCTGGGTGGCTGATAACCCCCAGCAATAGGGACCCATTGCCTGGAGCAGGATGGTGCAGTAGGAAGGGCAGTTGAGAATCAGGAAATCTGGACTCTGTTCCTGGCTCCACTTACTAACTGTGATGCCACAGGCAAATCTTTTAGCTGTTCTGAGTCTCAGTTTCTTCATCTGTAAAATGGAGATAATACCTTCCCTTCTTACTTCACAAGGTTGTTGTGAGATTCAAATAACAACGGGTTTAACAGCTCTGTATCTACTGAGTAGAGTGCTATGCAAATGTAAAAGATAATCGCTTGGTCACTAATTACTGAAAAAGCTTATGTACAAAGTTTCTTTTCTGAACTTCATCTATAAAATAAAAGAGATGGGCAACATAATTACTCAGATCCTAGATCTACTATGCTATGACTCTGTAAGTCTCTCTTAATTTCCTGTTCTTTTTCTTTACTGCATCATAGTGCACGTAACTTTTCCCTTTGCTACATTTTTCTTAATTTTAGACTTAAAACAGACTTAAGCTTTGAACTATGTTAATAGTGTAGATGGCTAATATGCATTTTCCCTTCCTATTCATAAAGACAACATATGAACTAAAGAAGTTTTCTTTTTAAAAATGTTTACATTTGTTCTGTAACAGGTACTGAGATGTACACTATAGGGAACATACTTGGATTTTTGTCCTGGTCCATGCCTTGTTCGTGGGCTTCCTGCCACTCCCAACAGGTTTCACAGTAAGCTCGTATCTGTTCCAAAAGATGAAGGACTCGGATTTCACGCCTGCCTCTCTTGTCATCAGGCTGTGAGTGAATGATGTTGTGGAGTGCTGCACTGGCCCTGGCCCGAGCCTCTTTACTGCCCCGGGAATTTCCCAACAACACAGAGTCTTTGTCATTGCCATGTAAAAGCTGGATGAGGAGAGGAAGACATCCAGACTGTCGCATGGATATACAGCTGTCTTGGGAGCTAGACATAGCTAGCAAAGTTCGTGACATATCATCCTTATCATGAGTACCAAGCATTGACAACAATGAATACACCATTTCCACCTGTGGGCCAAATGAGTTTAGAAACAAAATTATGACTTTAATATCCAAAAGCCAGCACCAATGAAGTGATGAATGGGATATTTATTGTAACTCATTACATAAAACAAAAAAACTCTTTCCATGATGAAGTAATGAACGCTATTTCAAAATTTATATAATCACCTCCAATTTGTTTGTAGGAGTAAATAATGGTAGTGGTAGTATACAGTGCTGAAAGAGGAAGTAGGTTCTTACATACTTAAATTGTGTTTATCTGGATCAGCTCTTAATAATTCATTGATTATAATGAATGAAAATAAAATAATTTCACTCACAGAGTGAGGAAGGTGGTCTATCTAAATTCTTGGGAGAATTAAAAATTTTGTTTTACTTCTTTTAATCTACACGTGTAATTAATAAATATAAAAGTTTTCAACAATCATTTTTACTAAGTACTAGTTTTCAGCAATCACTAACTCTCATAGGATTATAATTATAATAGTATTGTTAAAATTGTAAGCTTTCTCCCTTACACATATAAGAAACACTTTGCTATGAATTGCTATGAAAAGAATGCTATGATTACATAAATAGTACAAAGCAAAGATTCTCACACAATTTTTTTTTTAAAGCAATTGCTAAGCATCAACTCTGACAATAAAGTCTAAGGATTTACTTAGAAGCAAATTAGAAAAAGGAAACAGTACAATTATCTTTAAAAAAAAAAAAAATCCTCACCCAAGGATATGTTTTTCATTGATTTTAGAGAGAAGAGGGAAAGAGAAACTGCGATTGGTTGCCTAATGTACATCTTCCCCCCCATGACTGGGAATGAAATTTGCATCTTGGGTATGTGCACTGACTGGGAATGGAACCTGCCACCTTTTGGTGTAAGGGCAATGCTCCAATCAATTGAGCTACACTGGCCAGTTATCTTGGACTATGATCAGCTTCATTTTAAAGCTCGAGAAAAGTAGAGAGTATTATATGAAGAATGTATCATGTTTATAGATCAGTGGTTCTTAACTTTTGGCAATGCCTTGGAGACATTTTTGGTTGTCACAACTACAGGAGGAAGTGCTATGGGTATCTAGTGGGTACCGATCAGAAATGCTGCCAAACAGGCTACAATGCAATAAAGAATTATCCAGTCAATAGTGCTTAGGTTAAGAAACCACTCTAAATGTGTAAATACAGACTACTCTTAGATATGAAAGCTTTAGGAAGGCAGTGTAGAATTATGGATAAATGGGCTTTCAAATTCTGGCTCCCCTACTTATAAGTGAGCTGTGTGATATGAACAAGTTATCTGATTTCTCTGAGTCCATTTTTTTTCAGTTGCAAAATGAAGGAATTAACCTAATAGGGTTTTCTCTTGAAGAGTAAATGAATTAATACATATATAGGGTAGTAGGTGGCATTAAAAAATGTAGGAAGCTCTTGTATTATGCATAAATTACTTCAAAAGAAAAAGGTATTATAGCTGTTATTGCACATGCAACAGTAATGTTGAATATTAGAGATTTTCTTTATAGTAAAAACTATGTATTGATGTTGGATAGATGTGGGGTTGAATTCCAATTTAATTATATAACAGCTGCCTGAATCACTTTGTATGTTTTCTTATTTAACAAAGAGAAACAAGAATATCTCACAGGGTTTGAGAAAATTAGAGATTATATACATACAACTTCTAGCACAGTTATAGCATTCCAAAGGTCCCAAGTAGTAGCTATTTTGAGTTATTAAAAGAATTAGATCTTATATTAACAATATAACTACTCCAAAATTCATTTCTTAAATCAACATTAGTTATTTCAGTAAGAGGCATATTATTTATTAAAAAAAAATATATATAATATAAAAATATATATAATATAAAAATATATATATAATAAAAATATATATAATATAAAAATATATATAATATAAAAATATATATAATATAAAAATATATATATTTTTTTTTACAGAGAGGAAGGGCAAGGGATAGTTAGAAACATTGATGAGAAAGAAACATCAATCAGCTGCCTCCTGCACACCCCCTACTGGGGATATGCCTGCAACCAAGGTACATGCCCTTGACTGGAATCGAACCTGGGACCCTGGAGTCCGCAGGCCGACGCTCTATCCTCTGAGCCAAACTGGACAGGGCGAGGCATTATACTATTAAAATAAAGAGTATATAGAATATGCTATGAAAACAATTAATGGAATTATTTAGATTTAATGAAAAATAAATTGTTTAGTAATGTTAGAATTTCATCCTTTGTTAACAGAATATTAAAGTCTCTGGCTTTAACTAAGATACTTGTTAACATCTGAGAGACCCTAAGAGAGCTGACTTATCAGCAATGGACAACATTCAATTTCAATAACTGTTCCATCTATTTAAATAAATATTTATTAAACACTCATTATTCGCAGGCTCTGTGCTAGATGCAGCATATGATACATAAAGGGCAGTCTCTGTTCTCCAAGACAGTTTCATGCATTGTAGTAATTCAAAGGAGGCAGAGAGACAACACGGGAAGGTGAGAGGACCATGGGAATTAGAAAATATTTTGTAAAGAAGCAAGCCTGAGAAGAGTTCTGAAGGCTGACTAAAGCTTTGAGAGCTGTTGTGAGACAAGGTAGACAGTGGAGATGGATGCCACTACAGGCAAGATGTGGAGGATAATGCCACAGGGAGAGCTCAGGAAAACAAGTAAGTCAGTGAGGCTGGAGCTTAGGATACTGGCAGAGAAGTGGGTAAGGCTGGGGGGAAAAATATGAAAAAAAACTAGCTAATTTGGCACTTTTAATAATCCCTATTCTCCCTTTGTACTCCTATGTATAAAAAGATGTCATTTCTTTAAGAAACTGTGATGATGGCATCGAAATTCTCCTCTATTTAAAAGATGAAAAAGAATGTTTTTAGTGACTTATCTAACGAATATTAGGGAAGTATTCAGAGAATTAGTGCCCAGGTTTATAATCTTCTGTTACCTTGGTTCCCAGATGACTTGTCAGCCTCCGAGGAGCAGAGTGTGTGCTACTAGAACTCAAAACACTGGCTGTTTCATGGTCCATTCGTGTAGCCGAACTCTAGAAATTAAGCAAATTATAGACAGTGTAATTTAGATTGTATATAAATACAGATAACTTCATGTTAAAGTACTCTTTATGGTAGACAGCTAAATATAGCATTAAAAGCGTGAACATTGCCCTAGGCAATTTGGCTCCCTGGATAGAGCATTGGCCCTCGAACTGAAGGGTCACAGGTTCGATTCCAGTCAAAGGCATGTACCTGTACTTTGGTTATAGGCTCAATCCCCAACCTGGCTCAAGACATGTGCAGGAGGCAACCAATTGATATACATATTGATATTTCTCTCTGTCTCTCTTCCTCTCTGAAAATCAATGGAAAAGTATCCTCAAGTGAGGATTAACAAAACAAACAAACAAACAAAAAAGCAGGCATGAACATTATAATTGCTCAAAACATGTTTTTACCTATAAATTTATTAAGTAAATTTTACAGAAAAACTGAAAAGGAGATTTGTTGTAAAAGACAGTTAAATTACACTCCAGAAGAAACCAAACACTGAAGAAATTCTATGAGTAATATTTTTTTACAGATCCAAAGACATACAAACACATTCAGTTAAACCTATATTGATTGACAAAAAGCCCACTGACGAAGCAACAAGGACAGGGAGGGTTAGGGGGAGGGGCATAATAAATCAACCAAAGGACTTTTATGAATGCATTTAAGCATAACCAATGGACACAAAACACGGGGGGGGGGGGATAGGGGAGGCTGGGAAGGGCAGGGGAAAAAATGAGATATATGTATTAATCTTTCTAATATTTTTTGCAATAAAAAAGTTAATTCTCTCTCACACACACACAAAGCCCACTGACGAAATGCTTCAAATTACCACAAAACCGACTGTGAATTCAGTATAGTCCAAATTCTCTGGGAGCTCAAAGTATAAAGACTGCCTGAAACTTTTATTAGAGAAGGACTTTGAAAAGGCAAGTAGAAGAGGAAACAAGATGGCGGCATAGGGTAGACACCATAAATGCAGCTGTGAACAACAATTTCAAAAAAACCACGAAAAGAACACATGGACACCACTCGCACCCACAGGAAGGCTGGCTGAGTGAAAATCCTACAACTAGAGAAGAGTCTGAGACTCAGAGGAGCGGCAGAAGCAAAGTACAAAGGTATGGAGGCGCGCGCACGGGGCTCGGGGAAGGGCTGGTGCCGGGGGACGCGGTTCTTTTCCAAAAGGGAGAGAGCCACAAGTCCCCAGCGGCTCTGAACTCCAGTTCCAAGTGAGTTTCTGAGGACCCAGACACCCAGAGAAGGGGGACTGACTGGCACCAGGAGGAAATTCAAAGCGGGTTTCTCTCAGCGTTGCTTGCAGCAATTACCGTGGGACACAGAGACCTGGTGTCTCTCAGCGCAGGGCTGAGAAGCGCCATAGCTATTTGCTCCCCCCTGCCCTGCAAACTCCCCGAGGCCCCGCCCCTCCCAAGCTGTGTCAGAGGCTTTTGCAGATAAAAGACTGAGTAGCCTAAGGCACAGGCTTAATCAACGCCTCCTTAAAGATACAGGAGCCAGCCTCCACCCAGTGGCCAGAGTGGGACTAACCTAAACAAAACAGATCCACAAGGAACACACTCGGAGCAGATGCAGTGAGCATAAAAGCTCCACTGAAACAACTCTTGCCCCATAAGGGTATCTCCAGCACAGAAATTCTCCCACTGTAGACACAGCTGACTCTCATAACCAAGTGGTTAGAGGTTAATCCCTCGCAGTGATCGCCTAAATCAGAAAGGAAAGCAGCCAAAATGCGGAGACGAAACAGGTCACAAATGACAGAAATGGAGGAAAGAAAACGAAAGGATATAGAGTTCAAAACCACGGTTATTAGGTTTTTCAAGAAAATGCTAGAGACTGCCGATAAATTTAATGAGACCCTCAAGGATATGATAAAGGACCAACTAGAAATGAATCATACACTGACTGAAATGAAGAATATTATACAGACATCCAACAGCAGACTAGAGGATCGCAAGAAGC
>PVJC01017720.1:0-22500 GCA_004026665.1 Murina feae
TTTCAAAGCTGTGTTTTGCTAGAGGCAGTTTAATCGGAGCTGAGCTGAGGGGCGCAGCTTCACTTTCGTTCCTGCCACAATGGAAAGGGCTGTTTACTCAGGTCCGTGAGTGGCGGCCGCCATGTTGGCTGGGTTAATTTGCATACAGCTGCTCTCATTGGCTGGTGGGCGTGGCTTACCCTGTCTCAGAGAAAAGGTTAATTTTAATATTTCGCTTTTATAGAGTAGACTATTATATAGATGTCACACCTATAGATGTGACAAGTAAAAACATGCTTTTTTTTGAAAAACAGTGCCATCTGTTGGACGTAAAAGCAACACATGCTATACATATATATTTTATGATTCCATTTCAATGTTTCCAATTTACGATCCATCCAATTTAGTGACGTCAAAGGAAGAATTGATTGAAAAAGTATTTCCCAATATTCAAATCAATCATAAGAATTACGATTGGCTGAGTGAACGAGCTATTCTTGTGGCCAAGAACAAAGACGTCTACGAACTTAACAATATTATTCAGTCTAACATTCAAAGCGAGACAGTCACTACAAGTCTGTCGAAACTGTTGTGGAACCAGATGAAGTGGTTAATTATCCAACAGGATTTTTGAATTCACTCGATCTGCCAGGGATGCCACCGCACGTACTGCAATTGAAAATCAGCATGCCAATTATCATGTTGAGAAATATCAACCAGCCAAAGCTTTGCGACGGCACGTGACTTGCAGTTAAAAAAATTAATGAGCAATGTCATAGAAGCAACAATCTTGAAGCAACAAAGCTTGGGGCCAATCTTTAGAATTGTGTGGTTTAGATCTAGACACGGATTGCTTCTCACATGGACAATTATATGTTGCATGTTCTAAAGTCAGCAAACCAGACAATCTCTATATCTGCACAGACAATAGAAAAACAAAAAATATTGTATACCCACAAGCATTGTGCAGTTAAACATATCAGAAACATGCACTTTCTCTTTTCTTTCTTTTCCATTTAACCAGACTGAGACAGCAATGCGTGGCCTGGTACAGCTAGTTATAAATAAAGCTGCTATAAACATTTATGAACAGGTTTTTATATGGATATAAGTTTTCAACTCAACTGAGTAAATACTTATAAGCATGATTACTCATGTTTTTGAGGTTGCAGCAGGTATCAATATTTCATCCCTTTTTAAATCCTGGAATAATATCCCATTACATGGCTATAACACATTTTGTTTATCCATGCACTAGTTGATGGGCATTTGGATTATTCTCACTTTTTGGTTATTAGAATAGGACAGAATAGAGTTGCTATGCACATTCACATGCAAGTATTTGTGTAGACATATGTTTTTATTTTTATTGGGAGTGGAATTGCTGGAACTATTCTGATAAATTTGTTTAACTTCTTATGAAACTCTTAAACTGTTCTCTAAAGTGTCTGTACCCAATCTGCATTCCTACAAGCAATATATGAGGGTTCCTGTTTCTCAACACCCTTGCCAACATTTATTGTCTGTCTTTGTTATTACAGTCATTCTAGTGGGTTATAGTAGTATCTTGTGCTTCTAATTTGAAATTCCCTAATGAATAATGATATTGAGCGTCCTCTCATGTATTTATTAATTATTCATATATTTTCTTTGATGAAATGTGTATTCAAATATCTTGTACATTTTTAAATTGGGCTGTCTTATTATTGAATTGTGAGAGTTCTTAAGAATCCTAAAACACCAATAAGAAAGAATACATGCACCCCTATGTTCATAGCAATGTAATCTACAAATAGCTAAGATATGGAAACAGCCCAAGTGCCTATCAGTAGATAAAAAAAATTGTCATATATTTACATAATGGAATACTATTCAGCTGTAAAATAGAAGGATCCCTACCCTTTGCGATAGCATGGATGGACCTGGAGAGTATCATGCTAAGTGAAATGAGCCAGTCAGAGAAAGACAAATATCACATGATCTCACTTATATGTAGAATGTAATGAACAAAATAAACTGATAAACAAAATAGGTCCAGAGCATGGAAACATGCATCAAACTGATGATTCTCAGAGGGAAGGGGGGTGGTAAGTGGGGAATGGGGATGGGAAGAGATTAAACAAAGAACTTATATGAATATATGCATAGCCCATGGACATAGAGAATAGTGAGGTGAAGGCCTGGGTGGGGCGGGAGGCATATTGAGAGGCATAATGGAGGGGAAAAGGGGACATATGTAATATTCTCAACAATAAAATAAAGAAAACAAAGAGTTATTTGTATATTGTGGATACAAGGCTTTTATCAGAAACGTAATTTGCAAATATTTTCTATCAGTTTAAAACTACCTTTTCATTTTGATAATTGTGTTTTCTGAAGCACAACTTTTTTATTTTGAAGTCCAGTTTATCGACTTTTTTTTTTTTTGGTTTATGAATCATGCTTTGTTGTTCCATCTAAGAAATTATTGCCTTACCAAGGCCTCAAAGAAAGATTTTCCTTCTGTTTTCTTCTATAAGTTTTATAGTTTTAGTTCTTATATTTAGGTTTCTTATCTACTTTGATATCATTTTTACATATGGTAAGAGGTAAGGGTTCATATTCATCTTTTTGTATGTACATATTCAATTATCCCAGCACCACTAATTGAACCTCACCATACATTTTCAAAGGTTTTAAAAAGAAGTGTTTTCCTAACGCTTTATTTTTAAACTTTCAAACCTACAAAGGTGACATATCGTTTACCAAGATTCACAAATTATTATTAATTTCCCACATTTATATTCTCTTTCACTCACATTTTGATGAGCCAATTGAAAGCTATAAATTAATTCAATAATCTAATCTAATAAAAGAGTAATATTGAAATTGACCGCTTCTCTGGGATGCCTAAGCCACGCCCACCAGCCAATCACAGCAGCTGTAAGCAAATTAACCCAGCCAAGATGGAGGCCAGCAGTCATGGAGCTAACAGGAGGCTTCTGTTGCACCAGGAGTAAACTGTCTGCCTAGGCCGGCTGGGCCTCTCTCTGTCAAGGCAACATAGTTGCAATTATAGAAGCCATGGAGCTGAAGCCAGCAGGAGGCTTCATTACCTGCCTAGGCCTTGGCTTAAAGCAAGAGTGTATCAATTATAGAAGATAAATAAACCCCATAAACCTGCTTCCAGCCAGCCTTGCTGGGACGTTGGGTCAATGGGAGCTGTGGGCAGCCTGAAAGCCTGAAAACAGCCCTCAGCCCATCACCCAGGCTGCCCAGGCACCCCAGTAGGGACTTGAACCCTGAAGGGACTGTGGGCAGCCTGAAAACAGCCCTCAGCCCATCACCCAGGCTGGCTAGGCACGCCAGCAGGTGGACATTCCCTGAGGGGTCCCACACTGCAAGAGGGCACAGGCTGGGCTGAGGGACCTCCCGAATGCACAAATTTTTATGCACCGGGCCCCTAGTATCATATAATTCCACATTCAAATTTGCCAAATTATTCCAAAAGTGTCTTTTATACCTGTTTATGATTTACCCCACAATTCAAAATCCATTCATGGTTGACTCACTGCATTTGATTGCTAGAGCTCATTGTTCTCTTTCAATCTAGAATAATTCCTGTACCTTCTGTTTTTCAGGATAATGGCTTTTTTTGTTTGGTTGTTAATCCTCACCTAAGGATATTTTTCCCATTCATTTTTAAAGAGAGTGAAAAAGGGGAGAGAGGGAAGGACGAAGGGGAGGAGGGGGGAGAGGGAGGGAGTGAGGGAGGGAGAGAGAGGGAGAGAGGCATTGATGTGAGAGAGACACATCAATTGGTTGCTTCTCACATTCGCTGGACTAGGCTGGTGATCGGCCTGCAACCCAGGTACATACCATTGACCTGGAATTGAACCTGCAACCCTTTAGTGCTTGGGCCGATACTCTAACCACTGATCACACTGGCCAGGGCAGGGTAATGGCTTTTTATAATGCAGGCCAGTTGACTTGTTGGGTGTTACACAGTCTAGGTTTATCTAATTGTTTCTTCATATTTAGACTCAGATTAAACATGTTTTTAAAAATATTGTTTGTTTATTTTATTCATTAGAATCCACATGTTAGTGAGATCATATGGTATTTATCTTTCTCTGACTGGCTTATTTCACTTAGCATAATAATCTCCAGGTCCACCCATGCTGTCGCAAAAAGTTCCTTTCACAGCTGTGTAGTAGTCCATTCTGTAAATGTACCACAGCTTTTTTATTGTTGACAGTATTACAGATGCCCCTCCATTTCCTTCACCATTTGCAACCCTCCATCCAGCATCTGCTCCATCCCAGGGCTTCCCCACACTATTGTCTATGTCCATGGAAAAGGTAAGATTTACTTTTTTTTTTTACGGCTAAGTAGCATTCTGCTGTGTAAATGCACCACAGCTTTTTTATCCACTTGTCAACTGATGGGCACTGGGCTCCTTCCAAACCTTAGCTATTTTAATTGTAAAAAATGCTATAATGAACATAGGGGGGCACATATTATTTCTGAATGGTGTTTCAGGTTTTTTGAGATATATTCTCAGAAGTGGAATGGCTGGGTCATTAGGCAGTTCTACTTTTAAATTTTTGAGTAAACTCCATACTGTTTTCCACAGGGCTTGCTAGGTCAAACCTCATTTAGCAAGAATATTTTATAGATGCTCTGTACTTCTTAGTAAATCACATCAGGAGGCACAATGTCAAGTTGACCTGGTATTGACAATGCTGGGATTACTCACTTGTTTAACCAAATGACTGCCAGATTTTCCTATTGTAAATGTATATTTTCCCCCTTTGTAATTAACAAGAAATCTATGGGGTGATAATCTGAAACTTTGTGAATATCCTGCTTCCCAAGTACTTTTAGTTTTATCATACATTTGATGATCTTTGCCAAAATCAATTATTACACTGGGGGCTGCAAAATAGTGACTTTCAAGTCTACTTTCCTTATACATTTATTAGCTAACTAGAGGCCCGGTGCACAAAAAATTTGTGCACTCAGGGGGGTCTCTCAGCCCGGCCTGTGCCCTCTCGCAGTCTGGGAACCCTCGAGGGATGTCCACCTGCTAGCATAAGCCCGCTCCCCGGGCAATTGGGCCTAAGGTGGCAGTCAGATATCCCTTTGGCAGCCCGGGAGCCCTCAGGGGATGTCCACCTGCCAGCGGGGAGCAGGCCTAAGCTGCAGTCGGACATCCTTAGCACTGCTGAGGAGTCAGGAGAGGCTCCCCCCACCACCGGTGTACTGGTAGCCATCAGCCTGGCTTGTGGCTGAGCAGAGCTCCCCCTGTGGGAGTGCACTGAGCATCTGCCCCCTGGTGGTCAGTGTGTGTCATAGTGACCAGTCATTCCCAGTCATTCTGCTATTAGGGTCAATTTGCATATTACCTTTTTATTGTACAAGATAGAGGCCTAGTTCATGGGTGGGGGCCAGCTGGTTTGCCCTGAAGGGTGTCTTAGATCAGGGCAGGGGTGCTGCTGGGGTGCCTGGCCAGCCTGGGTGATGGGCTGAGGGCTGTTTGCAAGCTGGCCACAGCCCCTTCAGGGTGGTGATCCCTACTGGGGTGCCTGGCCAGCATGGGTGAGGAGCTGAGGGCAATTTTCAGGCTAGCCAAGCTCCCGAGCAGGGACACTCACCCCATGAGGGTGTGGCCATCCTGAGTGAGGGGCTGATGGCTGTTTGTAGGCTGGCCACACCCCCCAGCCACTCAAGCTCCCAGTGAGGCTGGCTGGAAGCAGGTATGCGGGATTTATTTATCTTCTATAATTGAAACTTTGTTGCCTTGAGCAGAGGCCACAGCCTGCCTAGGCAGGCAGCTTCCTCTATCGCCAGGGCAACAAATCCTCCTCTTTCCTCTAGCTCTGTGGCTGCTGGCCACCATATTGGTTGGGTTAATTTGCATATAGTCACTCTGATTGGCTGGTGGGCATGGCTTGGAATGTAGCAGTGACACAATTAGCATATTAGTCTTTCATTAGATATTCTGTTAGAAAGAAGATCTTTCTCCCTTTCCTCCCCTTTCTCTCTTCAGAATATCACTATGGACTAATGGATTATTAATTTTACTGCTATAATGAATCCACTTCCATTAATATTTTTGCAATATCTAAAAAATACATATTTTCTAGCTCAGCCTACAGAAAAGGCTTATAACACTGCATATCAGTCACAATGAACACACCTAGTACCTAGACTGTGTTACTGAAATACTATTTCCTTCTAATAAGAACCAGGGCTCCTGAGAGAAATGGCTGATTTTCGGGATGGAGCAGGGAAAGTTCAATATGAACTGAGGAAGCCTTGTTCATCAGAAAGCAAAGATGCAGTAAAGAAGTGACAGGGTCATGCAAAAAACTCATAGGAGATGACTTGAAAGGGCTCTCACTAGCTAAATTTGGGATACTTTGGGCATAAAAAAGAAGTGCTTTTAAAATTATCCAAAATTTTAAAAATATATTTAATTTTTATTGATTTCAGAGAGGAAGGGAGAGGAAGAGAGATAGAAACATCAATGATGAGAATCACTGATCGGCTCCCTCCTGTATGCTCCTACTGGGGATCGAATTGGTAACCTGACCAGGAATGGAACCATGACCTCCTGGTTCATAGTTTGATGGTCAACCACTGAGTCTCTCTGGCAAGTCATAAAATTATCCATATTTTACTAGGCCTCACCTATAACTCCCTTTCTTTCTCTCCCTCACTATAAACCCATGTCTCTCTCTACTGCCTTTATTTTCTCATCATTCATTTTCTCATTGAGTGCTCTGTGTACATCATTGAAAATATACCAGTAACCATGTGATTGACAAATCTAAAAGACCTTTCTTAGTCCTCAACATACTCAACTTTATTGTCAATAATAACCACTTGCCCTGCCATGCTAGGCTTTCTTTCCTTCTTATACCAACCAGGGATAAACAATGCACATCCAGGGTCATGGTATTTCTTCATACTCCCCATAAATTAAACTTTCCTTGACTCTGTATTTCCCTCAGTGACTATTTATTTCCTTCTATTTTCTACAAAATTGCTTGCTCTCTCTTCATTTTTTTTCCATTTACTCTGCAACTGTCTGTTCCACTGAAACTTCTTCTACCAGGTTCACCACTGATAAGTAATTTTTAATTTTCATCTCACTTGATCAGCACCTGACACTGATTAACATATTCTGATTCTGTCTTTGGTTTTAAACAAAGTTATTGCCAGTAGTGTGTGATTTAAACAGAGTTATTGCCAGCTACCGACATACAGTTATTAAATATTCATGAATTTTGCAATCCCTTGGGAATATTTCTATCATCAAAACTAGCAAAGGCTACAAATGTAGGGCTTTATTTTTTTCTTCAGAAATCTAGTTTACCAGCATTCTACCTGTTACTGTTTCTAAAAATGACACATGCTCAGTAAAATATATTCAACTATTCAAATTTAACAAAAAGTGCAATGACCTGAAAAAAACAAAAACATTGTTTGTTAAAAAGCAAAGTTGCGTTTAATGGAGAACATGTTACACTGCTTTTTTTTTTATAACCTTATTCAGTATGTCATGGACATCTTTTCAGGTCAGTAAGTATAGAGCTATGGCATAATTTTAATGACTATATAGTATTAAATTGTGTGTATCGGACACAATAGTTCATGGACATCTTTTCAGGTAAGTATAGAGCTATGGCATAATTTTAATGACTATATAGTATTAACTTGTGGTATCTGACACAATAGTTCTTCTACTGTTGAATATTTTAGGTTGTATTTGTTATCATGATGCTAGGAACAATATTTTAAAAATATCTAATCTAATAAAATGGTAATATGCAAACTGACCCTTACTTCGTTACAACCACAAGCCATGTCCACAAGCCATGCTCACCAACCGATCAGGAGCAAATATACAAATTAACTCAACTAAGATGGTGGTGGACATGGTGCTGGAGTTGCCCCAGGCAATGGAGGAAGCCAAGGCCCTGCGGGCCCTGAGCTCTACTCAAGGATACAAAGTTTCAATTATAGAAGATAAACCCCAGATACCTGCGGGGCTGGGACCTTGGGTTGCCAGGGGCAACCCAGGCTTTGAGCAGAGGGTGGGGGCCAAGGCAACAAAGTTTCATTTATAGAAGTTAAATAAATCCCATATACCTGCTTCAATCTAGGCACCCCAGTAGGGACCGGAACCCTGAAGGGGCTGTGGGCAGCCTGAAACAGCGCTCTGCTCCTCACCCAGGCTGGCCAGGTACCCCAGTAGGGACCTGAACTCTGAATGGGCTATAGGCAGCCTGAAACGGCCCTCTGCCCCTCACCCAGGCTGGCCAGGCACGCCAGCAGGTGGACATCCCCCGAGAGGCCCCAGACTGCAAGAGGGAAGAGGCCAGGCTGAGGGACATAAATTTGTGCCCCACAAATTTTTGTGCACCAGGCCTCTAGTATTTGTATAATTTCCCATATCCTTTGGCGTAAATTCCTACAAGTAAGATGGCTATATCATAGACTACACTTATTTTTCATTTTGATACATATTGTTAAACTGTCCTCTGGAAAGTCCAAAAACTTTACATTACCCCCAGGAAATATACAAGAGTTCCTGTTTCCCCTCAGCCTTGGTAACATTGTCAATCTTTTAAATATTTGCCAATCTTGATTTACTTGAAGATGGCAACCGGCAGGAAGGCAGGGAGGGAGAGAGTGTGAGAGAGCCAGGGAGCAATAGAGGAGTGTGTGGACATGTGTGGTGTGTGTGTGTATGAGTTAGGGACATTTAGATTTTGCAGGTCTTCTAAGGAGTTGCCAAATCGGGCAGTCTTAGACAGTGGAGCCCCGCTCCCAGCGCGGACACTCCTGGGAGGCCAGCGCAGGCACAGAGACCATGCCATCTTGAGAAACAGAGCTGCTTGTGACTAGGACCTGGGCCTCAGCACCACTCAGTCTGGTCTCAGACGCAAACCAGGACCTTTCAGCCATTGGGGACAGAGATCTACGACCACAGCTACGACCCACGGACACCAAGAATCCAGACATCCTGGTGGCAGATCTCTACGAATAACAGAGCTCATCCCCCTCCCCACAGGCTCGTGGGCAGCACCAGTGTAACTGATAGACCCACCCCTCGCTTGGGCCTCAGCGCTGCTGCAGGAATTTGAGCCTGGGAATGGAGGAACTTTGGGAATCTGTTCCATGCAGCACAGGGTTTTGAGCCTAGGAGCGCGCGACTCTGGGTGTCTCTTCCCTGAGGCGTGAGGCTGCGGGAAATTGAGTCCAGGAACGCACCATCTCTGGGAGTCTGTTCCCCACATTGTGGGGCTGCGGGAATTTCTGCCTAGGAACTCGCGAACACAGGGAAGCCTAATCCTCGCAGCACGGGCCTTTGAGCTTAGGAGCGCACGACACTGTGCGTCTTTTCCAAGGCACGGGGCTGCAGGAATTAGAGCGTGGAAACTGGTGAACTCTGGGAGTCTGTTCCCCACAGTACAGGCTTGGGGACCCCTATTCTCGGGGCAGGAGGCAGCACTAAGCACCAGTGACTTTGACTCTGTTTCTTATCACTTGCACCTGGGATCCCTGATTCACATAAAGAGCCAGTGATTCCAATTCTTGGTGCATGTGCACACAGGACACTGATTCTCAATGTGAGGCCGTGCAAAGCAACAGAGATGCTAATACTGGATTATTGGAGAACTGTGATTCCTGGCACATGCTAGAGGGCTCTGATTTTCAACACAGTCCAGGGGGATCTCTGTTACAGTTCAATGCAGGCTGGGTTCCTGATTATAAGTGTGCACACAAGGCCACACTGAGCGCTGGCAACACTGACTGTGAGCAAGCCTGGTTCCCACCAACCAACGACAACCAAACATTGTAGTGTCAGAGCTCTTCAGTGACACTAGGGTGGTGAGATGCTCCCACTGCACAAGGCCCAAGCCCACACAATTCCACATTTGAAACTTCTGAAGACAGTCAGAATGGGGAGACAATACAATCCCCAGAGGAAGGAAAATGAGGAGTCACCAAGAAAGGAAATTAGTGAAACTGAAGCATGAAACATGACAGAAAAAGAATTCAGAGTAATGGTTGAACAATTCATTCACCGGAAGGATGAGAAAATCAACAACCTATGTAGGTAGAGCACAGGAGGTTTATCTCAGTGTAGTGGCTGATGCAATGCTGTGAGTACACTCCAGCAATTCAAATCCTTCTGGCAAACCAGAAAGATGGCAACGCCTGCCTGAGCCCCTCCTAAAGCCACCTACACAGTACCCTGACCTTTATGATAATTGGCTCCCTAAGAAGACCTGGTGTTCCATGATTGGCTACCTCTGCTAATATATACCGCTGTACTTCCTCAATAAAATTAGACCTGCGTCACAGAACCTGGTCTCCAGAGCCGTGCATGCAAGCGTCCTAGCGCTAGGGGCTCACTCGTCCTCACCCCTGGGAAATCCCCTGCTTCAAACCTATGGAAGAAGCAGGAAGAAATGAAAATAATATAGCTACAATAAAAAACAACATGGAAGGTTTCAACAGTAGACTAGAAGAAGCAGAGGACCGAATTAGTGAGTTAGAAGATAAGGTAGAGAAACAAGCTCAATCTGAACAGCAACTGGAGAAAAATATTAAAAAGTAGGAGGAAAACCTAAGGGAGCTTTGGGACAACATGAAATGAAGTAACATACGCAAAATAGGGCTGCAAGAAGGACAAGAAGAGCAGCAAGAATTAGAACATCTATTTGAAGAACTAATGACAGAAAACTTCCCATATATGGGAAAGAAAAAAGTCACACAAATACAGTGATGCCCAGGCAAGATGAACCCCAAAAGAACCACACCAAGACATATCATAATAACATTATCAAATGTACAAAATAAAGAAAGAATCTTAAAGGCTGCAAGAGAGAGACAGAGAGTTACATACAAAGGATCCCCCATCAGATTTTCAAATGATTTCTCAACAGAAACACATCAAGTTAGAAGGGAATGAAAGAGATATACAATGAGTTATAAAGCAAAGGGATGAGTCCAAGAATACTCTATCCAGCAAGACTATCAATCAAATCGAAGGGGAAATCAAAATCTTCGCTGACAAAAAAAGAGGCTAAAGGAATTTATCACTACCAAACCAGCAATGCAAGAAGTGCTAAAGGTTATGCTGTAAAAAGAAATAAAAAGGTAAGAAAGAACACAGGCACAAAAGCAGAAATGACCTCAAACAAGTACCTTTCAATAATAACTTTAAATGTAAATGGACTAAATGCTCCAATGAAAAGACATTGAGTGGCTGAATGGATAAAAAGACATGACCCATATATATGCGGTTTACAAGAGACCCACCTCAGAACAAGGGACTCACACAGACTGAAAGTGAAGGGATGGAAAAATATCTTTCAGGCAAATGGAAAGGAAAAAAAGCTGGGATAGCTATACTTATATCTGACAAAATAGACCTCAAAGTGAAGGCCATAACAAGAGATAAGGAAGGCAACTTCATAATAATAAAAGGATCAATACAACAAGAGGATATAACCCTGATCAACATACATGCACCCAATGCAGGAGCACCCAAATACATTAAAAAAAAACCTCCAGGGAGAGACAGCAATATGGTGGCATAGGTAAACACTGTAAATGCAGCCGTGCACAACCATTTCAAAACCACAACAAAAAGAAAACACGGACACCACCCACACCCACAGGAAGGCTGGATGAGTGAAAATTCTACAACTAGAAAGAGTCTAAGACTCAGAGGAGTGGAGGAAGCAAAGTACAGAGGTACAGAGGCGCACGCACGGGGCTCGGGGACAGGGCTGGTGCTGGAGGACGCGGTTCTTTTTCAAACCAGAGAGAGCCACAAGTTCCTGGCAGCTCTGAACTCCAGTTCCAGGCGAGTTTCTGAGGACCCAGATGCACACCCGGAGAAGGGGTAATGATTGGCACCAGGAGGAAATCCAAAGTGGGTTTCTCTCAGCATTGCTTGCAGCAATTACCATGGAACACAGAGACCCAGTGTCTCTTAGCGCAGGGCTGAGAAGCGGCCATAGCTGTTTGCTCCGCCCTGTAAACTCCTCGAAGCCCTGCCCCTCCCAAGCTGTGTCAGAGGCTTTTGCATATTAAAGGCTGAGTAGCCTAAGGCAAACGCTAAATGAACACCACCTTAGAGATACAAGAGCCAGCCTCGCGCAGTGGTCAGAGTGTGACCATCCTAAATAAAACTCAGATCCAAGAGGGACACACTCGGGGCAGAAACAGCGAGCACAAAAGCCCCACTGAAACAACCCTTGCCCCAATAAGAGTGTCTCCAGCACAGAAGTACTCCCACTGTAGACATAGCTGACTCTCATAACCAAGTGGCTTAGAGGTTAATTCCTCTCAGTGACAACCTAACTCAGAAAGGGAAGCAGCCAAAATGCGGAGACAAAGAAACAGATCACAAATGATTTGAAATGGAGGAAAGAAAACGACAGGATATAGAATTCAAAACCATGGTTATTAGGTTTTTGAAGAATTTTCCAGAGACTACCAATAAATTTAGTGAGACCCTCGAGCATATGAAAAAGGACCAGCATACACTGACTGAAATAAAGAATAATATACAGAGATCCAACAGCAGGAGAGAGGATGGCAAAAATCAAGCCAAAGATATGAAATATGAAGAAGCAAAACCCACCCAGCCGGAAAAGCCAAAAGAAAAAAGAATAAAAAAATATGAAGATAGTGTAAGGAGTCTCTGGGACAACTTCAAGCATTCCAACATCAGAATTATAGGGGTGCCAGAAGAAGAGAAAGAGCAACATATTGAAAACCTATTTGAAGAAATAATGACAGAAAACTTCCGACACATGGTGAAAGAAATAGACTTCCAAGTCTAGGAAGTGCAGACAACCCCAAACAAAAGGAACCCAAGGAGGACCACACCAAGACACATCATAATCAAAATACCAAGAGCAAAAGACAAGGAGAGAATCCTAAAAGCTACAAAAGAAAAGCAGTTAGTTACCTACAAGGGGACACCCATATGACTGTCAGCTGATTTCTCAACAGAAACTTTGCAGGCCAGAAGGGAGTGGCAAGAAATATTCAAAGTGATGAATAGCAAGAACCTACAGCAATAATTACTTTACCCAGCAAAGCTATCATTCAGAATTGATGGACAGACAAAGAGCTTCACAGACAAGAAAAAGCTAAAAGAGTTCATCACCACCCAACCAGTATTATATGAAATGCTGAAATGTATCCTTTGAGAAGAGGAAGAAGAAAAAGGAAAGTAAAAATTATGAACAACAAATACATTTCTATCAACAAGTGAATCTAAGAATTAAGTGAATAAAAAATCTGATGAACAGAATAAACTGGTGAATAGAATACAATCAGAGGCATAGAAAGGGAGTGGACTGACAATTTTCAATTTTCTGGGGTTAAGGGTGTTGGGGGTGCGTGAAGAGAATGGACAATAATCATACACCTATGGATGAGGACAGTGGTGGGGGGCAAGGACAGAAGGTGGGGTGGCAACTGGGAGGAGGGGAGCTATGGGGGAAAAAGAGGAACAACTGAAATAATCTGAACAATAATGATAAATTAAAAAAAAAAAAACCTCCTGGAAGATATCAAGGGAGAGATCGACAACAATACAATCATAGTAGGAGACTTAAACATACCACTGACATCACTGGATAAATCCTCTGGACAAAAAATCACCAAAGAAACAGCAATCCTAAATGACTCACTAGGTCAGATGGATTTAATTGACATCTTCAGAACATTTCACCCCAAAGCCACGGAATAAGCATTCTTCTCAAGTGCACTTGGGACATTTTCAAAAATAGACCACATATTAGGTCACAAGGAAAATCTTCCCAAATTCAAGAAGATTGAAATTGTACCAAGCATCTTCTCAGATCACAATTGCATAATATTAGAAATAAACCACAACAAACACCATCCAAAAAACTCAAACACTTGGAAGCTGAATAGCATGCTACTAAATAATGATTGGGTTACCAATGAGGTCAAAGAAGAAATTAAAAACACTCCGGAAACTAATGACAATAAAAACACAACAATCCAACGTCTATGGGACACAATGAAAGCAGTCCTGAGAGAGTTTATAGCTCTACAGGCCTACCTCAAAAAACAAGAAGAAATGATAGTAAATCATCTACCTCTGCAATTCAAAGAATTAGAAAGAGAGCAACAAAAAAGTCCAGAGAGAGCAGAAGGAAGGAGAAAATAAAGATTAGAGCAGAAATCAATGACATACATACCAAAAAAACACAAAAAATTACAAAAGATCAAGGAAACCAAGAGCTGGTTCTTTGAAAGGATAAACAAGATTGATGAACTGCTAGCCATGCCCACCAAACAGCAAAGAGATAGAATACAAATAAACAAAATCAGAAATGATAGAGGCGAAATAACAACAGATCCCACAGAAATTCAAAGGATTGTTAAAAAATACTATGAACAATTCTACTCCAACAAACTAGACAACCTGGAGGAAAAGGACATATTCCTAGAAAAATACAATCTTCCAAAACTCTATCAGGAAGATTCTAAAAATCTCAATAGGCCAATAACTATGGAAGAAATTGAAGCAGTCATCAAAAAGCTCCCAGTAAACAAAAGCCCAGGTCCAGATGGCTTCGCTGGGGAGTTTTACCAAACATTGAAGGAAGAACTAAAACCTATCCTCCTCAGACTTCCAGAAAATTCAACAGGAAGGAACACTTCCCAGCTCATTCTGTGAAGCCAGCATCATGCTAATAGCAAAGCTAGATAAAGACAAAACAATGTAAGATAATTATAGGCCAATATCCCTCATGAACATAGATGGCAAATACTCAACAAAATTCTAGAGATTCGGATCCAGCAGTACATCAGAAAGATCATACACCATGACCAAATAGGATTTATCCCAGAGATGCAAGGATAGTACAATATCCGCAAATCAATAAATGTGATGCATCACATAAACAAAGTGAGAGATAAAAATCACATGGTCATATCAATCAATGCAGAAAAAGCATTTGACAAAATCCAACACCCTTTTTTTATAAAAACTCTGAGCAAGGTGGGAATAGAAGGATCATTCCTCAACATAATAAAAGCCATATATGACAAACACACAGCCAACATCATGCTCAAGGGTCATAAACTAAAATCATTTCCCCTAAGAACAGGAACAAGACAGGGTTGCCCCCTTTCACCACTCCTGTTCAACACAGTACTGGAAGTACTAGCCACTGTGATCAGACAAGAAGAAATAAAAGGCATCCAAATTGGAAAAGAAGAAGTAAAATTGTCCTTATTCCCAGATGACATGATACTCTACATAGAAAGCCCTAAAGATCCCATCAAACATTATTAGACTTAATAAATGAATTTGGCAATGTTGCAGGATACAAAATTAATGCCAAGAAATCTATGGTATTTCTTTACACTAATAGTGAACTTACAGAAAGAGAGACTAAAAAAACAATCCCCTTTACCATCGCACCAAAAAAATTAAGATACCAAGGAATAAACTTAACTAAAGAGGTAAAAGACTTATATGTGAAAAACTATAGGACACTGAAAAAAGAGATAGAGGAAGACATAAACAGATGGAAGAACATACCGTGTTCATGGATTGGTAGGATCAATATCATCAAAATGTCCATACTTCCCAACGCAATCTACAGATTCAATGCAATCCCCATTAAAATACCAGCAGCATATTTCACAGATCTAGAAATAACATTCCCAAAATTCATCTGGAATTAAAAAAGACCTCGAATAGCTCCAGCATTCCTGAGAAAGAAAAACAAAGTAGGTGGGATCGCAATACCAGATATCAAGCTGTATTACAAAGCCACTGTTCTTAAAACAGCTTGGTACTGGCACAAGAACAGACATATAGATCAGTAGAATAGAATAGAGAACCTATAAATTGACCCAAACTACTATGCCGAATTAATAATTGATAAAGGAGGCAAAAGCATACAATGGAGTCAAGACAGTCTCTTCAATAAATGGTGCTGGGAAAATTGGGCAGATACATGCAAAAAGATGAAACTAGACCAACAAATCACACCATACACAAAAATAAATTCAAAATAGATAAAGGACTTAAATGTAAGACGGTAAACCATAAAAATACTAGAGGAATAAACAGGCAGCGAAATCGCAAACATGTGCCGAAGGAATTTCTTCACTGATACTGCTAATAGGGCAACGGAAGCTAAAGAGAAAATAAACAAATGGGAGTACATAAAAATAAAAAGCTTTTACACAGCAAAGGAAATCATCAACAAAACAACAAGAAAGCCCACTGCACGGGAGAACATATTTGCCAATGATATCACCAATAAGGGTTTAATATCCATCATTTACAGGGAACTCATACAACTTACCAGAAGAAAGATAAACAATCCAATCAAAAAATGGGCAATGGACCTAAATAGGCACTTTTCAAAAGAAGACACACAGAAGGCCGAAAGACATATGAAAACATGCTCAAAGTCACTAATTATACGAGAGATGCAAATTAAAACAATAATGTGGTATCATCTCACGCATGTCAAAATGGCTATCATCAACAAATCAAAAAACAGCAAGTGCTGGCAAGGATGTGGAGAAAAAGGAACCCTTCTGCACTGCTGGTGGGAATGCAGACTGGTGTAGCCACTGTGGAGAACAGCATGGAGTTTCCTCATAAAACTAAAAATGGAACTCCCATTTGACCCTGTGATCCCACTTCTAGGAATATATCCTAAGAAGCTAGAAACATCAATCAGGTAAGATATATGCACCCCTATGTTCATAGCAGCACAATATACCATACCTAAGATCTGAAAACAGCCTAAGTGCCCATCAGCAGATGAGTGGATTAAAAAACTGTGGTATTCATATTGGGTCACAAGCTAAGTCTCCCCAAATTCAAGAAGATTGAAATCATATCAAGCATCTTCTCAGACCACAATGCCATAATATTAGAAATAAACTACAATAAAAACCCAAAACATTCAAACTCTTGGAAGCTGAATAACATGTTATTAAATATTGATTGGGTTACCAATGAGATGAAAGAAGAAATTAAAAACTTCCTGGAAACTAATGATGAAAAAAACACAACAATCCAAAACCTATGGGACACAATGAAAGCAAACCTGAGAGGAAAATTTATAGCTCTGCAGGTCTACCTCAAAAACAAGAAAAAATTGTAGTTAATCATCTAACTCTACAATTCAAAGAATTAGAAAGAGAGCAACAAGAAAAGCCCAGAGTGAGCAAAAGGAAGGAGATAATAAAGATTAGAGCAGATATCAATGACATAGAGACAAAAAAACAATACAAAAGATCAAGGAAACCAAGAGCTGGTTCTTTTAAAGGATAAACAAGATTGATGAACCTCTAGCCAGGCTCACCAAGAAGCAAAGACTGAAATAAACAAAATCAGAAATGATAGAGGCGAAATAACAACAGATCCCACAGAAATACAAAAGATCATTAAAAAAATACTATGAACAACTCTAGTCTAACAAACTAGACAACATCAAGGAAATAGACATATTCCTAGAAAAATACAACCTTCCAAAACTCAATCAAGAAGAATCTAAAAATCTCAATAGGCCAATAACTATGGAAGAAATTGAAGCAGTCATCAAAAAGCTTCCAGTAAATAAAAGCCCGGGGCCAGATGGCTTCACAGAGGAGTTTTACAAAACATTCAAGGAAGAACTAAAACCTGTCCTCCTGAGACTACTCCAAAAAATTGAAGAGGAAGGAACACTGCCAAACTCATTGTATGAAGCAACCATTACCCTAATACCAAAACCAGATAGAGACAACACAATGAAAGAGAATTAGAGGCCAATATCCCTCATGAACATAGATGCCAAAATCCTCAACAAAATTCTAGCAAATCAGATCCAGCAGTACATCAGAAAGATCATACACCATGACCAAGTAGGATTTATCCTAGGGATGCAAAGATGGTACAATATCCGCAAATTAATAAATGTGATACATCACATAAACAAACTGAGAGATAAAAACTACATAGTCATATCAATTGATGCAGAAAAAGCATTTGACAAAATCGAACACCCATTTTTGAAAAAAACTCTCAGCAAGTTGGAAATAGAAGGATCATACCTCAACATAATAAAAGCCATATATGACAAGCCCACAGCCAACATCATACTCAATTGGCAAAAACTAAAACCATTTCCCCTTAGAACAGGAACAAGACAGGGATGTCCACTCTCACCACTCCTGTTGGATATAGTATTGGAAGTATTAGCCATTGTGATTAGACAAGAAGAAGAAATAAAAGGCATCCAAATTGGAAAAGAAGTAAAACTGTCCTTATTTGTAGATGACATGATACTGTACATAAAAAACCCTAAAGACTCTATTAAAAAACTGTGAGACTTAATAAATGAATTTAGCAATGTAGCAAGATACAAAATTAATGCCAAGAAATCTATGCCATTTCTATATACCAATAGTGAACTTGTAGAAAGAGAGATTAAAAAAGCAATCCCATTTACCACCGCACCAAAAAAATTAAGATACCTAGGAATAAACTTAACTGAAGAAATAAAAGACCTATACTGAGAAATCTAAAGAACATTGAAAAAAGAGATAGAGGAAAACATAAACAGATGGAAGAACATACCGTGTTCATGGATTGGTAGAATAAACATCATCAAAATGCCCATGCTACCCAAAGCAACCTATAGATTCAATGCACTCTCCATTAAAATACCAACAGCATATTTCACAGCACTAGAAAGAACTCTTCAAAAATTCTTCTGAAATAAAAAAAATCCAAATAGCTGTGGTGATCCTGAGAAAGAAGAACAAAGTAGGAGGGATCTCAGTATCAGATATCAAGCTGTATTACAAAACCACTGTTCTCAAAACTGCCTGGTACTGGCAAAAGAACAGACATGTAGACCAATGGAATAGAATAGAGAGCCCAGAAATTGACTCAAACCACAACGCTCAATTAATATTTGACAAAGGAGGAAAGACCATACAATGGAGCCAAAATAGTCTTTTCAATAAATGGTGCTGGGAAATTTGGTCAGACACATGCAAAAAAATTAAACTAGACCACCAACTTACACCGTACACAAAAATAAACTCAAATGAATAAAGGACTTAAACGTAAGACAGGAAGCCATAAAAATATTAGAGGAATCCACAGGTAGCAAAATCTCAGATATATGCCAAAAGAATTTAGAACTGACACAGTCCCTAGGGCAATGGAAACTAAAGGGAAAATAAACAAATGGACTATATCAAAATAAAAAGCTTCTGCACGGCAAAAGAAACCATCATCAAAACAAGAAAACCTACTGCATGAGAGAACATATTTGCCAATGATATCTCTGATATAGGTTTAATCTCCCACATTTACAGGGAACTCATACAACTTAACAAAAGGAGGATAAACAACCCAATAAAAAATGGGCAATGGATCTAAATAGACACTTTTTGAAAGAGGACATAAATAAGGCTGAGAGACATATGAAAACATGCTCAAAATCACTAATCATCCAAGAGATGCAAATCAAAACAACAATGAGGTACCATCTCACACCTGTCAGAATGGCTATCATCAACAAGTCAACAAATGGCAAATGCTGGCGAGGATGTGGAGAAAAAGGAACCCTCATTCACTACTAGTGGGAATGCAGAGTAATGCAGCCACTGTGGAGAACAGTCTGGAGTTTCCTCAAAAAACTAAAAACGGAACTTCCATTTGACCCAGTGATCCCACTTCTAGGAATATATCCCAAGAAACCAGAAACACCAGTTAGAAAGGATATATGCATCCCTACGTTCATAGCAGCACAATTTACCATAGCTAAGATTTCAAATCACCCTAAGTACCCATCAGCAGATGAGTTGATTAAGAAATTGTGGTACATCTATACAATGGAATACTATGTTGCTATAAAAAGAAAGGAACTCCTACCATTTGCAACAGCATGGATGGAACTGGAGATCATGATGGTAAGTGAAATAAGTCAGTCAGAGAAAGATAAACATCACATGCTCTCACTCATTTGTGGATTATAATGAACAACATAAATGGATGAACAAAAACTGATGTAGAGACAGAGAAGCATCAATGAGATGCTCAAAACTCAGAGGGAAGGTAGGGGAGGGTGGGGGTAAGAGGGAGAGATCAACCAAAGGACTTATATGCATGCATATAAACATAAGCGATGGATGTGGACAATAGGGGGTGAGGATGAGGGCAGGAGTGGGGGAATGAGAGGACATTGGGGGGATAAGGTCACATTTGTAATATCTTAATCAATAAAGACAAAAAACAACAAAAAATAAGTGGTTATGACTATAAAGGTTTGACACACACACACACTCACACACAAAAGGTCAAGAGACATATGAAAACATGCTAAAAGTCACTAATCATCCGAGAGATGCAAATCAAAATGACAATGAGGTACCACGCCACACATGTCAGAACAGCTATCATCAACAAATCAACTAATGAGAAATGGAGAGACAAAATGGTGGCAGAATAGGCGGACATGTACGGAGCCTTGTCCTGGAGCAGATAGAATGAGCAACTAAATCGAGTAACATTCACCATGAATTGGCAAAATAGACACAGTTGGTGAGACAATTTGCAGTTCGGAAGGGCGGAGGATGACAGGAGAATGGTGAAATCAGGGATCAGGGCTAGAAAAAACTATGAGACATCTGAGCCCAAAGTGTCAGAGGGAAACTACACAGCACCAAGGCCAAATTCCTTGGGACAAGCACAGCATCTGACAGTGGAAAGGAGGTCTGCAGGACTGCTGGTGGCAGGGGATTCTAGATCTTGTTCCACAGTCACAAAAAGCTGAGCCCAGAGGGGGAAGCCTGGACAACTGCCCAAGCTGTGCTGTGCTGGGGAAAAAGGGCTCGCAATGGTGCAACTCTTTCTCCTCTTTTTGGTCTTGGCTTTTGTTCGCTGAACTAGTTCATAAGACCCTTCAAAAACAGACACTCAACCGTGGCTGAGGTGCAGACTTGTGGATTCTGGGGAGAGGTGGCCTCGAGATTGGCGCTGAGTCATAACTGACATGCTGGACCTAGGCAGCAATTGTCTCCTGAAGAGACAGCCCCACCCTGCAGTCTCCAGGCAACCAATACAGCCACACCCAGACTAAAACCTTAGGGCACAAAGGATACAAAAAAAAAATCTGAATAGTCCCTGAGAGCCCACAGGGACTAGCCTAAAGAGAGGCCTTCAGTCCCAGCAACAGAAAACTGGGAAGCAGCAGATAGTACACAAGACTGGGAACTTAAACCAGCCAAGAAAACAGCACTTCACTTTTTCATTTTTATTTTATTTTATTATTTATTATCATTTTTATTTTCCTTTTTTGTTTCTTTATTTTCTATATCTTATAACATTATTTTTCATCATTCTAATTTTTTTACTTTATCCTATTTTTAATTTTTTTTGAATTTTTATTCTTTTTTTCTTCTCTTTCTCTTTCTTCTTATCCATTCACCCCCTTTCCACTTCCTTTATACTGAACTGAGGTTCTCTCCATATACATCCAATTCTTTTTTTTAATCTTTATTTTTCAGATTATTATAGCTGTTCCTCTTTTTTCCCCCATAGCTCCCCTCTTCTCAGTTCACACCCCGCCCTCTGTCCTTACAGCCCCGCTGTCCTCATCCATAGGTGTACGATTATTCTCCATTCTCTTCCCGCACCCCCAACACCCTTTACCAAAATTGTCAGTCCACTTCCTTTCTATGCCTCTGATTCTATTCTATTCACCAGTTTTTTCTGTTCATCAGATTTTTTATTCACTTGATTTTTAGATTCACTTGTTGATAGATATGTATTTGATGTTCATAATTTTTATCTTTACTTTTTCTTCATCCTCTTCTCAAAGGATACCTTTGAGCATTTCATATAATACTGGTTGGGTGGTGATGAACTGCTTTAGCTAAAATGCCACTGGTCTGTGAAGCTCTTTATCTGACCTTCAATTCTGAATGATAGCTTTGCTGGGTAAAGTAATTTTGGCTGTAGGTTCTTGCTGTTCATCACTTTGAATATTTCTTGCCACTCCCCTCTGGCCTGCAAAGTTTCTGTTGAGAAATCAGCTGACAGTCGTATGGGTGTCCCCTTGTAGGTAACTAACTGCTTTTCTTTTGTAGCTTTTAAGATTCTTTCCTTGTCTTTTGCTCTTGGCATTTTGATTATGATGTGTCTTGGTGTGGTCCTTCTTGGGTTCCTTTTGTTTGGGCTTCTTTGCGCTTCCTGGACATGTAAGTCTATTTCTTTCACCAGGTGGGGGAAGTTTTCTGTCATTATTTCTTCAAATAGGTTTTCAATATCTTGCTCTTTCTCTTCTTCTAGTACCCCTATACTTCTGATGTTGGTATGCTTGAAGTTGTCCCAGAGACTCCTTACACTATTTTCATATTTTTTATTCTTTTTTCTTTTGGCTTTTCCGGCTGGGTGGGTTTTGCTTCTTCATATTTCATATCTTTGACTTAATTCTT
>PVJC01017720.1:25000-32164 GCA_004026665.1 Murina feae
CAGGGACCTGCTACCTTGGCTGTGGTCCCATGGTCACCGAGGCTCCAGCTACCCCAGGTGCAGGCTCCTGTGAGTTCTCAAGCACGCTCCCCTCTGACCATCCCAATACTTTAGCCCAGGGCAATGCGACCATGCAAGGAGCAGCCCACTCCCATCTGAGGAGCAGCAGCAGCCCCATGAGCAGCCCGCTCCAGGCTGAGGAGTGGCAGCCTCATTCAGCATGACCCTGTCCAAGGAACAGCAGCTGTGAAAGTGGCCCACCCCCTGTCCCCCCTACATCCAAGGAATAGCAGCCATGTGTGCAGCACATCCCTTTCCAAAATGCAGCAGTTGCACGAGCAGCCCACCCTAGACTAAGGAGCATCCTGCTCCCTCCTGAGGAGTAGCAGGCACACTAGCAGCCCATCCCCAACTGAGGAGTGGCAGCCCTGCAAAGCCTTCCCCCTTCTGAGGAGCAGCAGCCACACACAGTCTGCACCCATCCAAGCAGCAGCAGCTGTGTGAGCAGGCCACCCCTGTCCAAGGAGAAGCAACCACATCAGCAGCCCACCCTGATCCGAGAAGCAGCAGCCACACACAACCTGTACCTATCTGAGGAGCAGCAGCTGCGTGAACAGCCCAACCCCTCCATTTGAGGAGCAACAGCTGTGTGAGCAGCCTCCCTCCTGTCCAAGGAAAAGCAGCCTTTTGCACAGCTCACTCCCATTAGAGGAGCAGCAGCCCACCCCCATCCATACAGCATCAGCTGCATGAGCAGCCAACCCTGTGTCCAAGAAATAGCTGCTGTACTAGCAGCCTCCCCCACCCCAGCCAGAGTAGCTACCAGTGTTGCGAACAGCACCCACCAGAGGAGCTGCTGCCAACTCAGGAGCAGCAGCTGCCTGAGCAGCCACTGCCACTCAAGGAACAGCCCCTGCACGACTCCACACCTTCAGTGAGAAGGAAAATGTATAAACAAAGAAACCTCGAAAGGAAAGAAAAGGAGGAATTATCAGAAAAGCTGCTAACTTAAATAAAGGCATGCAATATGTCATAAAAAGAATTCAGAATAAGGGTCATACAGTTCACAAAGCAGATGGATGAAAAAAATCAACAACTTATATAGGAATCAAGAAGAAATAAAGGAAAAAAAGATGGCTGCCGATGAGAAGGCAGACTGAACGAGAGTGAGAGAAGGAACGGAGAGTGTGTGGATGTACCGAGCGTATAAATTTGTGGGTGTGTGACAGCTATACTCCAGAGGACTGTTGGAGAACCCGAATGGGGCTCCCTTAACCGGGAGCTGCCTCCACTGCTGCTGAAATCTCTCCCGAAGCTGCCAACTCTGCTGCGAAGACTGGTCCATCTTGGGTGACTGTTACCAGAATCATATACATGTAGGTATACTGCAAACAAGACACCCAGGAACACCGGAGCTCAAACCAAGAATACATGGACCCAGACGAGCCCTGCTCCTCCTCACAGAAAGGTCCGATTTCGCAAATAAAGGTGTGGTTTGCATTCTAGGTGGGAGAGTTGAAGCACGGGGGAAGTCTGTGCTCCACAAAGTCTGCACCTGTCAGGGCCAGCACACACAGGGGAAGTCTGCACTCCACAAAGTCCGAGGCTGTTGTCGCCAGTGAAACCTGAGTATGGGAAGGCGGTCCCGCAGGCTGCTAGCAGAAGGGAACCCAAAAAAACCACCCCATAAGTTATCTGGACATGATAAGACAGCCTTGGTATTAGGACACGGAGATGAGACATTGGGAGAGTTGCGCGCAGAGCTGGAGGGGGAAGGGAGTCTGCACATGTCCTCAGAGGGGCTCCTTTTTTCTTCTCATTAAGTCCAGGCTTGGGATTGTTAAACCCAATATATAGGAGCATCCAATTGGGGTCGCTCACGGGGACTGCAGGGGAAAGCTGTGTTGGTGGGCCTTGAGAAGCAGAGCAGGGAGTGATGGATTCAGAAACCAGCTCTGGGGCAGTCCATTCCGCCAAACTTGTATTAAGTGCGATAGGGAAAACAAAACCTAAATGCCTGCTAGAGAGGACTTATAGCCATGGAGGTCACTCCAGAAACACTGCCACCCAGAAGCTGATTCACAAACTGACTCTTCTGTAAACACAAATAAAGGCGGAAATACTACCGGCTTTAAAAGCAGGACTGTGATTTACAACACAGAGGAGCAGTGAATCGCAGGGAACTTCAATACTCTCCTGAATAGCGGACAAGAGAAAGGTGTACCAATAAGAGGAGCAGAAGTGAATGACCCTCACTACTGCACATTTTTTTCTTTTTCTTTTTTAAAAATTCTTTCTTTTTTTTCCTTTTAAGAAACAAATTTTTGTGTCTTTTTTTCCGCACTTGATTTTACCTTTTTAATTATTGTATCTTTATTTTTAATCAATATTACTACTACTACTATTTTTTTCTTTTTCTAAGAATCATTTTATTTTCTCTTTATTTTATATTGAGATTACTGTTGTTCATTCTATTTTCAGTTTTCCTATAGCATCATTTTACTCTATCTCAGCTTTACTTTTATGCCAACACTGTCTTCCTCACTTTTCCCCTGTTGTTGTCCTGTTTCTCTTACCCTACTCATGCTTTAGATTTTCCCTATTCCCTCTTTTTAACTCCCTGTTACAATTTCACCCTACTAAGATATATAATTTCCAATCCCCTGCTCCAAGCCCACAGATACCTCACTCTTCTCTCTCTTCATTATCCAAAAAAAATTTTTTTCTCTCTCTGTTGTTCTGCTCTTTTTCGCTCAATTGTTGATTATACTGGGTTTTTTATGCTTGTTGGTGAGAATGTTTCGCTTCTTCTTTTTGTTTTTTTTTTGTGATATTTAGGTTATTTTTTTAATTCTGTTTCTCCTTACCTTGTTAGATATTAATTCTTAATTGATTAATAAGTTGATGAATTTCATTCATCTCCAGGTCTTCGATGCTGGCATTCATTGGTATTAGTGGCTGTTCTATTTGAGTTTTCTCCCCAAGCAGTTTCTTCCCCTCTTCTACTTCATTTTCTACTTAAAGCTCTTAATTTTTTTTTCTTTTTTTTCCCCAACTTTGTTTTGTCACTCCCTTTTTTCTTTAATTTTTCTTTTACTTTCTTTTTCATCCCATAATTCTCTTTTCAAAGGTGGCAACCTTTAGTGGGGTTATAAGTATCAGGAATACATTTGGGTTCAGTTCCTTGTGCATTGTGCCTTGCTGTGTTGTATTTTGTGCCTTTAAATCAACAATGGAGAGAAAAGAAAGTATATAACCAGAAACCCAGAGAAGAGAGATCAGGGGGAGACAAAGAAACAGCCCGCATATGGAAAAAAAACAGACATCACCAGAAAGGGAAGTAAATGAAATGGAGGCAAGCAACTTGTCCGAGAAAGAATTCAGAGAAATGGTCATAAGGTGGATGAAAAGAATGGAAGACAAATTCAACAATATGTATAAGAACCAAGAGGAAATTAAGAACCAAGAAGAAACGAAAAATGACATCAGTGCTATAAACAACTCAATATAAAGCATCAACTGTACACTAGAAGAAGCAGAGGACTGCATCTGTGAGCTAGAAGACAAGGTAGAAAAAAATACCCAAGCAGAGCAGCGCCTAGAAAAAAGAATTAAAAAGCAGGAGGAGAGCCTAAGAGAACTTTGGGACAACACAAAACAAAACAACATATGCATAATAGGGGTGCCAGAAGGAAAGGAAACTGAGCAAGGAATACAAAACTTGTTTGAAGAAATAATAACAGAAAACTTCCCTGAAATAGGAAAGAAAAAAACTGACACAAAAACAAGAAGCTTACAGATTCCAAAAGAAAATGCACCTCAAAAGACCAACGCCAAGGCACATTATAATTAAATTGGCAAACACCAATGACAAAGAAAGACTTTTAAAAGAGGCCAGAGAGAGACAGAAAGTTACCTACAAAGGATCCCCCATCAGACTAGCGACTGATTTCTCAACAGAAACACATCAGGCAAGAAGGGAATGGAATGACATATACAAAGTCATGCAAATGAAGGGTCTGAATCCAAGAATACTGTACCCAGCAAGGCTATCAATCAAAATTGAGGGTGAAATGAGGAGCTTCACAGACATAAAAGGACTAAGGGAGTTGTTACTACCAAACAAGCAATGCAATAAATGTTAAAGGGGCTACTGTAAAAAGAAAAAATAGGAAATGAAGAAGGAACACGGGGGTGAAGAATAAAAATAGTGACAAAGAAGTATTTATCAACAATAACTTTAAATGTAAATGGATTAAATGCTCCAATCAAAAGACATAGGGTAACTGAGTGGATAAGAAAACATGACCCATAAATCTGCTGTCTACAGGAAGCCCACCTCAGAAAAAAAGACACACACAGACTGATGGTGAAGGAATGGAAAAAGGTTTTACAGGCGAATGGAAATGAAAAAAAAGCTGGGGTAGCAACACTTATATCTGACAAATTAGATCTCAAAGTGAAGGACATAAAAAGAGATAAGGAAGGCCACTTCATTATACTAAAGGGAGCCATTCAACAAGAAGAAATAACTCTGGTAAACATATACGCACTCAATATAGGAGCACCCAAATACATAAAAACCCTTCGGGAAAATATCAAGGGAGAGATTGACAGCAATACAATCGTAGTGGGGGGCTATAACACCCCACTATCACCATTGGACAAATCGTCCAAACAAAAATTCAGCAAAGGAACATCAACCCTAAATGACTCACTAGAGCAGATGGACTTAATTGACATCTTCAGAACACTTCACCCCAAATACACAGAATATACATTCTTCTCAAGTGCACATGGGTCATTCTCAAAGGTAGACCATATATTGGGGCACAGGAAAAGTGCCTTAAAATTCAAGAATATAGAAATCATATCAAGCATCTTCTCAGATCACAATGGCATAAAAATGGAAATCAACTACAATAAAAACAATCCAAAAAAAATCAAACACATGGAGACTAAACAGCATGCTATTAAACAATGACTGGGTTACCACAGAGAACAAAGAAGAAACAAAAAAAACATCATGGCAACAAACGACAATGAAAAACAACAATCCAAAATCTATGGGACACAGTAAAAGTAGTGTTGAGAGGGAAGATCATAGCTCCACAAACCTACTGAAGAAAACAAGAAACAATGATAATAAATTATCTAACCCTACAACTCGAAGATTTAGAAAGAGAGCAACAAGAAAAGCCCAGTGTAAGCAGAAGGAAGGAAATAATATAAACAGAGTGGAGATAAATGACATGGAGACCAAAAAGACAATATAAAAGATCAATAAAACCAAGAGCTGGTTCTTTGAAAGGATAGACAAGAGTGATGAACCTCTAGCCAGGCTCACCAAGAAGCAAAGAGAGAGGACACTAATAAACAAAATCAGAAATGAAAGGGGAGAAATAACAACAGACCCCACAGAAATACAAAGGATTGTTAAAGAATACTATGAACAACTCTTTTCCAACAAACTGGTCAATCTGGAGGAAATGGACATATTCCTAGAAAAATACAAGATTCCAAAACTCAATCAGGAAGAATCTAAAAATCTCAATAAGCCAATCACTATGGAAGAAATTAAAGCAATCATCAAAAAGTTCCCAGCAAACAAAAGCCCAGGGCCACATGGCTTCATAGGGGAGTTTTACAAACATTTAAGGAAGATCTAAAACCTGTCCTCCTCAGACTATTCCAAAAAATTCAAGAGGAAGGAACACTTCCCAACTCATTCTATGAAGCCAGCATTACCCTAATACCAAAACCAGACAAACACAACACAATGAAAGAGAATTACAGGCTAATATCCCTCAAGAACATAGATGCCAAAATCCTCAACAAAATTCTAGCAAATTGGATCCAGCAGTACATCAGAAAGATCATACACCACAACCAAGTAGGATTTATCCCAGGGATGCAAGAATGGTACAATATCCACAAATCAATAAATGTGATACATCACATTAACAAATTAAGAGATAAAAACCACTTAATCATATCAATTGATGCACAAAAAGCATTTGACAAAATCCAGCATCCATTTTTGATAAAAACTCTCAGCAAGGTAGGAATAGAAGTATCATACCTCAACATAATAAAAGCTATTTATGACAGACCCACAGCCAACATCATACACAATGGGCAAAAATTAAAACCATTTCACCTTAGAACAGGAACAAGACAGGGATGCCCACTCTCACCGTACCTGTTCGACATAGTACTAGAAGTATTAGCCATTGGGATTAGACAAGAAGAAGAAATAAAAGGCATCCAAATTGTGAAAGAAGAAGTAAAACTGTCCTTATTCGCAGATGACATGATATTGTACATAAAAACCCTAAAGACTCCATCAAAAATTATTAGACTTAATAAATGAATTTGGCAATGTAGCGGGATACAAATTTAACACCAAGAAATCTATGGCATTTTTGTACACCAATAGTGAACGTACAGAAAGACAGACTAAAAAAAACAATCCCATTTACCATCACACCAGAAAAACTAAGATACCTAGGAATAAACTTAAGTGAAGAAATAAAAGACTTCCACTCAGAAAACTACATGACATTGAAAAAAGAGATAGAGGAAGACATAAACAAATGGAAAGAACATACCATGTTAATGGATTAGTAGAATCAATATCATTAAAATGTCAATACCACCAAAAGCAATCAATAAATTCAATGCACTCCCCATTAAAATACCAAGGGCATATTTTACAGACCTAGAACGAACTCTCCAAAAATTCATTTGGAATAAAAAAAGACCCTGAATAGCTGCAGCGATCTTGAGAAAGAAGAACAAAGTAGGAGGGATCTCAATACCAGATATCAAGCTGTATTTTAAAGCCACTGTTCTCAAAACTGCCTGGTACTGGCACAAGAATAGACATATAGATCAATGAAACAGAATAGAGAACCCAGAAATCGACCCGAACCAATATGCTCAATTAATATTTGACAAAGGAAGCAAGAACATACAATGGAATCAAGACAGTCTCTTCAATAAATGGTTGTGGGAAAATTGGACAGATATATGCAAAAAAATGAAACTAGACCACCAACTTACACCATACACAAAAATAAACTCAACACGGATAAAGGACTTAAATGTAAAATGGGAAACCATAAAAATACTAGAGGAATACAAAGGCAACAAAATCTCAGA
>PVJC01017721.1:0-32149 GCA_004026665.1 Murina feae
TGATTCATTTCTAGTTGGTCCTTTATCATATCCTTGAGGGTCTCATCAAATTTATCGGCAGTCTCTAGCATTTTCTTGAAAAACCTAATAACTGTGGTTTTGAACTCTATATCCTGTCGTTTTCTTTCCTCCATTTCTGTCATTTGTCTTTGTCTCCGCATTTTGGCTGCGTCCCTTGCTGAGTTAGGCGATCACTGCGTGGGATTAACCTCTAAGCCACTTGGTTATGAGAGTCAGCTGTGTCTACAGTGGGAGAATTTCTGTGCTGGAGACACCCTTATGGGGCAAGAGTTGTTTCAGTGGAGCTTTTATGCTCACTGCATCTGCCCCGAGTGTATTCCTTGTGGATCTGTTTTGTTTAGGTTAGTCCCACTCTGGCCACTGGGTGGGGCTGGCTCCTGTATCTTTAAGGAGGTGTTGAGTTAGCTTGGGAGGGGCGGGGCCTCGGGGGGTTTGCAGGGCAGGGCGGAGCAAATAGCTATGGCGCTTTTCAGCGCTGCGCTGAGAGACACCAGGTCTCTGTGTCCCACGGTAATTGCTGCAAGCAACGCTGAGAGAAACCCGTTTTGGATTTCCTCCCGGTGCCAGTCAGTCCCCCTTCTCTGGGTGTCTGTGGGTCCTTAGAAACTCACTTGGAACTGGAGTTCAGAGCCGCTGGGGACTTGTGGCTCTCTCCGTTTTGGAAAAGAACCGCGTCCCCTGGCGCCAGCCCTTCCCCGAGCCCCTGCGCGCGCCTCCGTACCTCTGTACTTTGCTTCCGCTGCTCCTCTGAGTCTCAGACTCTTCTCTAGTTGTAGGATTTTCACTCAGCCAGCCATCCTGTGGATACGAGTGGTGTCCGTGTGTTCTTTTCGTGGTTTTTCTGAAATAGTTGTTCACAGCTGTATATACGGTGTCTACCCTATGCCGCCATCTTGTTTCTCTTCAAGAATAGTTTTTAATAACTTACTATAGTGACACATGTTAACAACTATTATAGACTACATGTTTGTGTCCTCCCACATTCGTGTGTTGAAAACGAACCCCCAATGGGATGGTATTTGGAGGCAGAGCCTTTGG
Organism: Murina feae; assembly: GCA_004026665.1. Classification (NCBI taxonomy): domain Eukaryota; kingdom Metazoa; phylum Chordata; class Mammalia; order Chiroptera; family Vespertilionidae; genus Murina; species Murina feae. The sequence goes on from PVJC01017721.1 coordinate 1,060, forward strand.
GAGATAATTGGGTCGGGATGGGGGAGAAAGGGGGATAAGTCCTCATTCCTGGGATTTGTGCCCAAATAAAAGAGGCCCTAGGGCACTGTCTCTTCTGTTCCACCATGTGAGTCACAGGAAAAAGACAGACATTTATGAACCCGGCACCCCATCTGCTGGCACTTGATCTTGAACTTCCCACCAGAACTCTGAGGTAGAACTGTTGTTGTTTTAGCTGCCCCAACTATGGTAGCTTTGTTTTAGCAACCCAGATAGACTACGCCAACTACTGAGTTACTTTGGTACGTCTGTCAAATAATCAGACAGATCAAGGCAGATGCCAGAGACATTTACAGTATAATTCATAAAGATACCACATGTTACATTATATTTCACTGCTTTAAATTGAATCCCTTCTATTTTTCTCATAATCTAAATCACAGTTAACTTAGTCTTTATATACTCACACAATCATATGCATGTTACTGGCATTTATCAGGTGCATAAACAGGTCTTGTCTGAAAGCGGTTTACGGGTTGGTCCATGTTCATGGCACTGTTGTTATCCATCCATGTCTCATTAGGTTTGTTTCATTTGTCTTATTTTTAAAAGATGGCTCACTCTTATTTTTACTAAGATAGTTCACTCTTCTTCATGCCATAAATCAGTGGTCAAAATAACATAAGCTTCTAGAAGACAGGAAATCGGAGTTATGTTACTCAGGGTCCTCTAATATTTACCACAGTATATTGCTATAGAAAGTACTTAATCAGTAGCTATTGGGTGACAGAAGCAAAGATGAAGGAATAGAATGCAAATGGATGTGGGAATACTAGTAAAGTCATGAGTTAAATGAGAGGTCAATGTAAATACAATCCATACAGTTTCTATTTTTTTGCCTTTGGGAAACTCTTAATTTTTTATTATTAGAAACTTATTTTGGGAAATGACAATATTTTAGGTAATAGAAATATATGACAAAATTCTATGCATTTTCATATTTATTGAACATATTTATACTCATTTAACTACTAAAAATATGACTAAAACAAAAAATATTTAAATTTCAAAGACATACTACTAATTTAATCTCACCTTCCACATCGCAGATTTAAATTCTAACCTTCGCAAGCAAATGAATTCTAACCAAGGGTTTACTTTGCAGATGTAGTTTATATCTATACCTTAAACCTCACAAAACCCGTTGCTTCTTCACTAACCACCTAAGAAACACACAGTATGTCCCTCAGCCATGCTGCCGCCCATGGTGACGAGAAACTCGCTTGTGCGTTTGACATTTCTGTGTAAAACAGCAGCTGCTTCATCCTGTGGAAGGAGCCTCTCTCCCCCACAGGGAATCCTTAGCCCCCGGGGAGGGGGGTGGGCCCCTGCTGGCAATGTCACATGCTTACAGAGATGCCTGCATCCTCTTCATTGACAGCTACAGGAATTCATTCTGTGAGAAATACGCTTCCCAGTGGAAGACAGGCAGACCTGCTTTCCTCTGGGAAACAGAGCAGGAGGGGAACCATCGCCCTGTTCCCATCCTAGTGAGTCCAACACCCACAACCACCCCAACAATCACCGGGGCCAGCTGTGCACAAGGCAGAAACCAAAGGCTAATCTTTTCACTGCTTCTCAACCATCAGAGAAAAGTTCGAGGTCAAAAGATGAGCAGATGATTTCAAACAGAAACATATCTGTGAATGGACTGGGCCTTCCACTTCCTTTCTCTCCTATCATCATCACCATCAGCATTGTCATTATTATTGTTCTGTCTGCCCTACCTTCTTACCCCTAAAAGTTCCTGAGACTCAAATAATGTCTGTTTCCTTCTCCTCTAGCCTCCTTTCTTGCCTTGTAGTTTCCTTAAACCATCCACTTAATGAACAGCCTCATTCATTGTGTCCTTAAAATTCAGCCCCAGGGAAGAATTGGGATGAGGTTCACTTATGCACATAACATTCGTAATTGTTTCTGGAACTCTTTAAATCTGCACCTTAAGTCATGGATAGTCAATCTAGATTTATTAAGTGGTAGACACCATTTATTAACTTTTTCCTAAAACTTTGATTTTACTTCAACTTTTTTGTAATTAATTATTTACTGAACATTTATTAGGTACCTAATATATGCCAGGACCTCAGCTATGTGCTGTGACTGGAAAAAATAACATTTATCGAGGAACCTATAGTCTAGTAGGATAAAGCAATAACTAAGTGCTTTAATATACACACTTAAGAGGAGGTCTAAGATTGTTATGTACATAGTACTGTGGTAACGTAAAGGAGAATTAACTTTACCTGTGAAAATTAGGGCGTGTCACAAAGAATGGGCAGCGTGGGGCTGCTCCTGGGATGAAGGGAAAGTTAGCAGGCGGGCAGCGACTTCCTCCAGTCTTATAAGGGAGAAAAGCCTGCGTAAGGGCCAGGGGATGGTCCACACATTTAATCATTGTCTTGTGTAGTTCAGTCTTCTTAATAAACAGACCTGCCTCTCTTATGAAACACCTCAACGTATCCCCAACATCACTTCCTTTGGTCCTCAAAATAGTCAATCTGAGGGGAGTTCGCAGTGGATCTCTCTTTCTGGACAACTATCCACACGTGCAACTCCCCAGCAGTTGAAAAACCTGGGGGAGCCTCCTCCTGCAGAGACATGCTCTCAGGATCCCTCAGGGACTGTTCTGCACCTCATTCACAAGCCCAAAGCTTGGAGGCTCTGCCTTCATTATCACCAGATGTCTTACAGGCGCCTAAGTCAACACTTCAAGTGACTCCCGTGAGTTTCCAAGGCCAAGGGTATCTTCAAGGACATTTGCTGAAGGGAATTGGCTGGCAGCTCGTTAGCAATGCTATAGAAAATGCCTTTTCATAGGAAGTACCCTGCGCTCCTCACCTTGTCTCACTGCCACCCTGGAGGTAACAATGTTCGAAGAGGGGAGAATAAGTAACTTCCTTCCAAAGATCACAACCATTCCAAGAACTTAAGGATCTCTCTCCCCCTCTCTCTCCCTCTCTCCCTCTCCCTCTCCTTCTCCCTCTCTTTCTTCTCTCTTCTTAATGGCTGTGTAGACAGACAGATGACAGATCTATAAATAAGTGGATACAGTGGGTATCCATGTGATGCCAATAGAGAAAGAAAGGTAGGCACCATCCTTCAGGAAGCTGGTGGTCTTCATCCCTGAATAGAACGCAGAACAATATGACTTGGAAATCAGAGGAATGGCCCAGCCAAGTGTGGCTCCGGTTGAGCGTTGACCCAGGAACCAAGAGGTCACCAGCACATGCCCAGGTTGGGCTGAATCCCCAGCAGGGAGGGGAGGAGGGGAGGGGCACGCAGGGGGCAGTCAATCCAGGATTCTCATCATTGAAGTTTCTCTCTTCCTCTCCCTTCCTCTCCGAAATTATATATAAATATATAATTTTTAAACACATGTATTTCCTTAAAATGTCACACCCTGCCAGAACTGAACCCAGGAGACCTGTAACAGCAGCCAGATTTTGGTCCGAGGGAAGCCCGCCTCTGCTCCCCACCCACCCCAGGGCACCAGCTACAGAGGTCCTGCCCAATCCCTGCCATGGGTATCTCAGTTGACTTCATTCCAATGGCCCCAAAGAAAGAGCTTCCCTTTTTAAAACCGTCTCAGTTTCATACTGAAGACTGTGAGAGACATGCTTTTGTCACAAACGCTGCTGAGAAAGAAGGAAAAACAAGCAAACACTCCCCAGACCTCCAGTTCCCTGCGGCGAGAGAGCAGCACAGGCTAGGCAGCGAGGGAGGCCTGGGCTCCAACGCAGTCCCCGCATCCAACATGGCCCTCAGTGACCTTCCACATACGTGTTCCCAGACACCAGCCTCGTCCCTTCGGAGGTCGCCCTGGCCTCGGCGCCTTTCGTCGTGGCGGGCTTCACCTTGAAAGCACTGCCCTGGCAAACAGTTTATTTCTTCGTCGGCTGTAATCAGTTTCTGAATTCTGTTGTGTTTTATTTTTTTCAGCCAACAATGGTTCTCGTAGTGTAGTAAGTGACATTAGGCTTTTGTAAATTCTTGCAGAATATAACAGATCATTGGTTTTATAACACAGTCGCTGCTTTTGCATTCTGATGAGATTATTAGTAGCAGCCTAGACTACAGCATCCCTGCCTACTGTTAGTTAAAAAAAAAAAAAAAGAAAAGTTTACTAAATGGTCTCTTGTCAACTGTATCTGAAAATCATTATAGTTCCTCTGTTTCCTCCCCAGGAAGGGGCTCTTCAGGAGGCTGGTGGGTTATGTCAACATGTGGTTACGAAATTGTCATCCTGGCTCGGTGTGTTTCCATGGGGCTGTGCCAGGCATTGGCGTTCCCATGGCACATCCCAGGGCTCGGGTGGTTGTACCTCAGGTGTGGCCCAGCCCCAGTTTCCAGCAGACATGCTCAGAGCCAATCAGCTGGCTGGTAGCTACCACTGGGAGCAAATCCTAAAGGGGGAACGCAATGGCTTCTTTGATGTGGCATCTCTCCACAACATAGAGTAGCCCTTTAGGATGTTAGGTGGCCTCCTGTACAGAGATTTCAAATGAATCCTATGCCCGACCAGCTGACTCAGTGGTTGAGCATCGACCTATGAACCAGTCAGGGCACATGCCCAGGTTGTGGGCTCAATCCCCACTGGGGGAAGGGAGGGACATGCAGGAGGCAGCCGATTAGTGATTCTCTCTCATCATTGAAGTTTCTCTCCCTCTCCCTTCCTCTCTGAAATCAATAAAAATATATTTTTAAAACAAGATAGAATAAAATAAAATGCACCCCACTAATGAAATTAAGAGCATTCCCCTCTTGGGCCCAGAGTCTATAAGGCAAAGTGGCTACCCGTGCTCCTCGAGGGACAATCCACTCCCTGTGCTGCAGCGTGGTGCCAGGCTGAGGGGGAGGTACCGCCCACTCACAGGAGGGCCTGGCACAGACAGGGGGCAACGCATGCTCATCACCGCGATGGGACCTTTTATTACGGGCTGACAGGACGGCATTTGCAAGGTGCCTGTTGCGTGTACACCCTGCCTTTCTGCCCCTCCCGTGTTGCACAGCGTGTTTGGTCTGCATTAAGACCCTGACATTCTGCGCCTCAAATTGATGCCATGCCAGCGGAAGAGCTAGCCTGTGCCTGGTAATGGTCCTCCAGAAGTCAGGCACTCAGCACAGTCAGGACGGGAGTCTGTGAGTGTGAGCGCCTATTAAAATGAGGGATCTGCTTTGCTTCAGCAGGCCTGGCCTAGGAGACACACAGTACAGGGTTTTAAAAAGCTGCTGCATTTCACCTGAAAATGGAAGGAATGAGAAGGATGATTTTTTTTTTTTTTTACTTTATATTCAGGTTTGAAATCCCCCCCATGTGTAGTTTCAAAGCTGAATCAATTTCTCTCTCTTCTTTTGTTTTTATTGTCCTTCTCCTCAGTTTCTGGGAATACCTTCGTTTTACTGACAATACTTTAAAATGGAATAATGTTTAAAAATAACGTTAATCTCTTTGGGATTTTAACCATATTCCTCGGGTTCTTTTTGTTTAGCTATTCTTAGCTGGGCACAATCTCCTTCTGGTTTATTTGCAGTTAATGTTTAAGAACTACAATGGCAGTTCTTTAAAATGTTTACTCTTGTCCTGGCCTGGTGGATCAGTTGGTTGGAGCATCATCCCATAGGTTGTGGGTTCAATTCCCAGTGCGGGAGCAGATGGAAGGCAACCAGTTGATCTCTCTCTCTCTCTTTCTCTCTCTCTCTCTCTCTCTCTCTCTGTCTCCCCCCCACTCCCCTCCCCCAAGTCAATAATAACATATCCTTGGGTGAGGATGAAAGAAATGTTTCCTCTTGAATGACTACATCTGGATTTATTAAAGTAGCTCATGTAGGTGGAAGACTGAAGTAATCAAATCAAAGGCAATTCCCAGGGACCAGGGCTTCTGGACAAGGGCCAACCCCCTGCCTCCGGCCCCGCAACAGAGGCTGTGCTCAGCACCAGTGGCTGTCATCTAAAGGGCGAGAAAAAAACTACAGCACACAATACGGACTGTGCCGTGGTGCACACACTCAGAGGCATAGCTTCCCTGAAGACCCATGAGATCAGCAGCGCCATCGTGCCGTCTTACACCTCGAGGACAGAGCAGTCCCCACGCCCAAAAAGATCAGGCTTCTTTGCAGATCCATAGAGGATAATGGAGTTCAAACTGTGAATGGAAATAGATAGGAATTCAAACCCCTCCTCCCACATTTGCTGCATGATCTGGAGCCAAATAATTCGCTTCTCTTATGAGACTTTCTTCTGTGAAAATAGGCCGATATTCAGACCTGCCTCGCAGGTTCCTTGTTTTAGGTGAGGTAATTCGGGCAAGCAGTTTAACAGCAAGGGGGGCTCGTGACATGCGCTCTGCCAAGGGGATTATTGTTATCCCCCCCTGTGTGCCTGGAAGAGGGGGTTTTCACCGGGTCAGTGAATTTCTTTCCATTGAAGTGTATTTCTTTCCCCCAATTTGAGCTGTGTGTGGTCGAAGCGCTCTTGTGACATTCCACCCCTGTCGCTTCGTCCCTCCTGTCTGCTCTGATCTGGTAGATGAGTTCCCTTAGCCCGCTGTGCACTCTCTTACTTTGTAAAATTAAATTGCGGCTTGTGAGGAGGGTGACTCTGATCAAAAGCACGCGCATGTATGCTCCCATGTGCGGTGGAAGGTGGTTGGTTCCTTTATGAGTGTGGTGTGGCCTCAGCCACGTCACCTGGCGGCTGTGCGGCTCTGTGTGCTTTCCCCCCCGGAGCTGTGGTCTCTTGCTTTCCTATGCGAATGAGAACACTCTGCTCTTTTCCTGGGCGCCAACCAGTGCACGCTCGAATGGTCTCGGCAAGCGGCCAGGGCTCTGAGCCGAGGCCTCTGATCTCTGTGGGTCCAGGCTTCCTGTGGCAGCCTGTGCTGGTTTGACTTCCTGCAAGGCCCCTACCAAGCCTTCCTCTCTCTCTCTCTCCTGGTCAGAACGTGCTTCCTTTCTGCTGGGTTCATTCGGGCTCTAACAGAATGCCTACCCTGGGTGGCTCAGAGACAACATTCATTTCTCACAGCGTCAGAGGCCGGGATTTCGCAATCAAGGTGGCCACAGATTTGGAGACAGAGGAGAACCGCTTCCTGGCTCAGTACGGTGTCTTCTTGTTGTGTCCTCACATGGCCAAAGGAGAAGGCAGAAAGAAGGAGAGGGAGCTCTCTGGGGCCTTCTTTTATAAAAAAATATATTCTTACTGATTTCAGAGAGGAAGGAAATGGGAGAGAGAATCATCAATGATGAGAGAGAATCATTGATTGGCTGCCTCCTGCACACCCCCCAGGGGGTAAGCCCACAACCTGGGCATGTGGCCTGACCTGGAATTGAACCATGACCTCCTGGTTCTTGCTGGCCAGGCTCTGGGGCCTCTTTTATAAGAGCCCTAATAGCATTCCTGAGGGCTCCCCCGCTACCCCACCCCCATGACCCAATTACCTCCTGAAGGCCTCACCTCCTAATATTATTACATTGGGATTTGGTTTCAACAAATGAATTTTGAGGGAACTTAAACATTCAACCAATAGCACTTGCTTTAACATAACCATTACAACTCTCTCTTTCTTTCCCACTCTTAACTCTCCTCATCAAAAATCTTCCGAGACATTCATTCAGTAAGTATGTTTTGAGTGCCTTTATGTGCCAAGCATTGTGCTAAGCACCAGGGATATACTAGTAAATTAAATGAGAACAAACGTGGCCTTGAGAACTCAGACTTTATCCTAGATAGTAGAGGATGGATAGCGACAAATAAGAGATAACCAAGATACTTTTAGACTGAGCTTAATGTTTTAAAGGAAGTAGGCCTTTCTAAGGAAGAAATATTCAAGAAAAGACCCTAAGAAGGAGGAGTAGCTAAACAAGTGAAGAGCCAGTGGGAAGAACTTTTTAGGCTGAAGGTACAGCAAGACCTGTACCTTGAATATGAGAGAGAGCTGGAAAAGTTTCAAGAACCCCAAATAATGTAGTGCAGCAGCTAGACCCTAGCAAGACTGCTGGAGACCATTAGTCAAGAGCAGAACACACAGGGTCTTGCAGGCCCACGAGGATCAGAGAAGGGTTGCATCATGCTCTAAGGATGATGGAAAACAAATGCAGGGTTTGAAGCATCAGGAAAACCTATTCCAATTGATCATTTAAGAACTGTAGCCCAGCCAATGTGGCTCAGTGGTTGAGCATCAACCTATGAACCAGGAGATCACAGTACAATTCCCAATCAGAGCATATGCCTGGGTTGCAGCTCAGTCTTCAGTAGGGGGCATGCAAGAAGTAGCCAATCAATGATTCTTTCTCATAAATGTTTCTCTCTCTCACTCTTCCTTCCTCTGCGAAATCAATATATATATTTTAAAGAACTCTAAAGCGTGAGTGGGAAAGTGTGGGGAGTCAGACTTATACATGGAGGCCAGAGTGAAGGTCTAACAGCCTTTAAGAACCTGGGGTTGGGCAGAAGGTGGCATGGAAGTGATAAAGATTGAATTAATTCAAGGTACGTGAAGATAGAACAGAAGAAACTTAATGACAGAGTTGGAGGAGAAGGGGAAGAGGAATGAGAGGTTGAAAGAATTCCTGAGGACTCCGGGTTTCCGGCTGAGCCACCAAGTAGAGGGCATATCAGTTACTAAGATGAGGGCAAGGAGGGAGGGATGGGTTTGGGGGATAAACGTGAACATGGAAAGTGTGAAATGTCTGTGGGACATCCAAGTGGAAATGTCAGGAAGGCACCACACAACCAGGTTCTGCATTCCACTTACCTCTTCACCAGTGGGTCAGCACCGACTACATTGGGTAACTTAAAGGTAACTGCCACCATTTGCCAGGTGACAGTGCTCCCTCTGTGCGTAGCATCTTTTGGTGGAAATGTGATTTCCACGCACCCAGCTTGCTCCTTACTCTCAGGGCCAGTACACAGTTTATTGTACTAAATGCTTGGCACACTCTCAGAATAAGGACCATCTAGTTGCGAGACTTTTGCAGAAAAAGGGCTGAAGGGATGGCAGTGCCAAAGCCATAGATCAGTGAGGAGTCCTTGGACCTAGAGTCTGAGAAATGAGAGTGGACCGGCAAGGCCACAGCCACCTGCCGAAGAGCGACGAGGTACACGCCCACAGCATGCTGTGGTGAGCACCCTGAAATGGCCTCACCATGTCCCAGAAATGTCGCCCTACAGATGTTTTCCCTGGAGGGCACATGGAACGGTGCTGTAGAAGGAGAATGTTCAGAGGGAGGATGGGGATGGGAGGAAAATTCCACAATCGCATCCTTGATTTTTGTTAAGAGCAGAACATCACATCATGCAAATGTTATCAGAGAAAACTGTCTAAAAAGTCGCGGAACCATTCCTTTCCAATGCATATAAGATGCTAATTGGTGATGTATGTAGTCCCAGAGATGCTTGACATGCAAAGAGGGAGTGAAGTACAACCGAGCATTTGTGCGGGCCATCTGGACGGGCATGCCACGCGCCTGTCTGCGATGAGAACTGGAATTAAGCAGGAACTTTGGAAACCAAGGCCTAAATATGCATGGCTCTCGCCCTTTCACACATCGAGACCCTGAGAGGAACCACTCTGTGCTCCTAGAGCGGGTGCTCGCCGGTGGTGAATTGATGCGATGGAGCCGCCTCTCCCTGCACAGGGAAGATATCCCCCCCCGCAGCCTGGTTGCGGATGTTTCAGCCTTACCATGTGCAGACTATGTTCCCTCTGTACTTTACATGTGAAACTTACCACGTTGCCCTGGCTCACTCCCGGAAGCAGGTGTTTGAGCTCCTGTGATAACAAACATACACAGTATCTAGATTTCAAAGGTGAAGATGCTTCTTACACATATGCACGCACATGCACACACAAATATATTCCATAAACACTAAAGATCTGACACAAAATAGACACTTATTTCTGCTGTATAACTGCATGAGAGAAATTTTTAAATATCCACCCCCAAAAGAATAAAAATGATGAGCTGCTTTTGTATTCATTTCAGCTTATAAATTAGATTTTCAAAAATTAAACGTGAGGGCAACATCTCCTTGGGATAAAAGTTTTCCAAAATTTGATGCAAATCAATGTCTCAGTCTGTCAGGAGAACCTAGTCAATTTCTTAAACTCTATTTGATAGGATAGAACTGGCCTAATGCTTGAAAATGGGCCATAAAATTCGGTGATCCATTTTTAAATTAATGATTTGGTTTTCAGTGAGGAAGCCACAGGCAGCTTGAATTGCTGAGAGAGACAGAAGGGGAGAGAGCAACTCAAGGACGTGAAGAGAGATCCCCAAAATGAGGTCGTCAGGGCTCTGGACCCTGTGTTCTGCAGGGCGAGGCTCATGCTTCCTGCTGAACTCTCCTCCCCGATGCTCTGGCTCTGCAGAGAAGTTTGGCGATTCTTTAGCCCACAGCTGGTTAAAAGCCAAACGAACCCAAAGCACAAATACAAACGCCTGGGAAATTGCGTCTCTGCGATCAATCTACCTCTTCTCAAGTACATTTTGTTTGTTTGCCTATCTGAGTGTAAGCCCCAAGGCAAGAACTGTGTCTTTTTAATGTCTCCCGCAGCACCACGCATATTGTAAATGCGGAGGCAATGATAAACAATAATAATAATGCCATTCAAAGGGAATGGGACTCAAGTAGCATGAGTTTAACCCTAACAGTTTAGACACTGGAAGTTGGGGAAAAGTATGGTACTAGAGTCAACTGATGGAATCCAAATCTGGTCCCCAAATCCGTTTGAGTCACTTCTCTGTTTGGGTTGCACATTTTTAAAACTGTGATAATGAAAAAAAAACACACACTATACAAGGGCATGAATATGTTCACCAACTATTACTGCGTACCAACTGCATTCGTAGTACATTGGACATTAAACATATAAAGGTGAACAGGACACATTTCCAACCATCTCATGCCTCATAGTTTATAGGTAGGTCACAAAAGAGTTAAGAAAAGGGGGAAGGCAAAAATATTTTTAAATGCCTTTGTGAGAAAGCATGCCCTGTAGATCATAACGGAACGTACTCATTTGAAACGGATGGTGTGCTCCTAAGGACATCGCTGCACGGGTCAGCTCTTTGGAGGGAAAACGCAAGACTGATTTCTACACACGGGGAGCAGGTCTGACCAGAGAGTGCACTCCGAGAGCCTCCTTCACTCACCGACCCAAGGGAATGCACGACCCAAGGGTATGGAGTTCCTACCGGGAAAGTGTCCAGTCCCCCTGGATCAGAGCTGTGGGTTATCATCAATGCAAACATAGGAAGGGCTCTAGCTTAAACATACTCATCTCCCACCTTTACTCTCACCTGAATTGTTTATCACATTAGGTAGTTGCCAGTTCCCCAGAGCCAGAACCTAGAAGAATGAGACTGAGAACACATACATGTGATGGGGCTAAGAGCTAGGAGTCTGGTAGCCGTCATGTGAACAGCACATTTGTGGGAGACATTGAGAAGAAGTGAGCAGGTGCTGTAGGAGTAGAAGTCAGCAATGAAGTAGAGAGAATAGGGGAAGATGTGCCTGACTCATCCAAATTATCCAGTTCTAAACTTGAAATGTTCCTTTAAGGTAGAAAAGGCACAGCTCAATATACTAAATTCATCTAATTATTTTACATAGTAAGTTTCAATATACCAACCCCACCTTTCTAACTGGAATCCTGAGTCCAGTTGACACTGGGTGTGTGTGAGTGTGTGTGTAAGTGTAAGATTTAAGGAAATTTGAAACCATAAGCTTTTAAGTAGCCAACAGGTAGTATATATTCTGAATGTTATATATTCTGAATGTTATAGACTGAACTGTGTCCTCCTAAAATTCATGCGTGGAATCATTAACCCCCAATGTGAATGTTTTTGGGGATCAAGACTTTAGAGAGGTAACTAAGGTTAAATGAGGTCAGAGGAGTGGGACCTTAAGCCAACATGAGCACTGTTCTTATGAGAAGAGCAGGAGACCCCACAGATGGGTGCACACAGGGACATGGTCATGTGCTGCCGACGCAAGAAATAGCCATCTGCAAGCCCAGGAGAGAGGCCTCCAGAGAAACCAAACCTGTGGACACCTTGATCTTGGGCTTCAGCCTCCAGAACTGTGAGAATAACAGTTCGGTGCTTTCAACCACCCAGCCTGCAGCAACTTTCGGTGCGACCCCAGCGATTACCTGGTAGGAAAAGTGCTCCGCATCCAACAGGAGTAGTATGAGTCCAGCACGTGGAGAAAGAGACACCCGCAGGGAGAGCAGCCCAGAGTCGCAAGTAGTGGTTTTCAGCAGGACGAAGGGACGGCTGCAAAGTCAACTCCGTCCTTCCTTCTCTCAGAAACGTACCCCTGACGCTGACTCACCCTGAGACCAGCACGCACACATTGAAAGTGTTCTTCAGTGATCCCAATACATGAGCAGCCTCTGCTCTGCATACTCAGGCTGAGATCCGCACCACCACATGGCTGGGTACTTAGATCCCACTGCCTCCGCGGTGACTGTCCCAGCAGTGGTCTCATCATTCGAAGGCCAGCCACGAGCCTGAGCTGGGTGACCATCGGAAGGGGCCCTCATCTTCGATCCACCCACAGCACCCAGGACAATGCCAGAAGGACCTCCTGTGGGGGGAGATTGTCTACATGCCAGAGCAAAGCACCTCACAGAAGAGGTGAAACGTGAGCTCTTGTTTCTGGAGACGGGAATTCTAAATGTAAAGGTTCATGAAGAAAATGAAGGCTCCTGGTGTTGCCTCTTTGTTCAGTGAGGCCCTCCATGTTAGTCCTTCCTTAGCAGAGGCGGCACGATCTCACCCACACCCACACCCGAGTGCTTCTCTTCTTCTTGGGCATTCACTCCACTAGGCTACAGTTCCCAGTCTCTTTGCATGATCATATGACTAAGTTCCCACCACAGGATGTGAATGGAAGGGACCCTGTTACCAGAGAGGGGCCATCCGGGAGCAGGTCTGCTTAGGCTGGTCTGCAGTGTGTGGGTCCTTGACTTTGAACAGGGAAGATTTCACAGTGGGGGTCCAGGTGGGTTTGAGAGGAGGTTTATTAAAGTTGGGACAGTGAAATGAAGGAAGGACGTAGAGTAGAAGAAGCAGCAGCGAAAACCTGGATGGATGTTCTGCTTGGGCTCCCTAAACACATGCTAGGAAAGAAGTGAACCTGGGCAGGGCTGCTGTTAGCTCGCTGGGAAGTCGGAGAAAAAGGGGGCCTTGGAGACAGGATCAGGGTGTGAGCCTCAGGTCAAGCTGCCGCTGCCCAGTGCTCCCCTGGTTGTAAGTCTCATACAGAGCTAAGGAAGAAATAAAAAGTTCATGCCTGGGAAGGGGCATGGGTGTGCTCTAGAGCAAGCCCACCCTGTGTCTTTGACCTGAGGGCTTCTATTCTTTTATTTCCTCTGGGGGGATATTCTCAGGGAAGGGTTTCAGCAAAATATCCATCAGCTTTCCAGGTGCATTTTTAATATGCATCAAAATGAGCTAAGTTTAGGGGGTTTGGGATTACTCATTGGTCTGTTTTACTTTTATCTTGGGTCTGTCTGGCTTTAACGAGGTTTCTGTTATTTGTTCCCAACTTCATCTGTCCTTGAGTTTAGCTGTCACAAATGCCATTACGTGGGTTTTTGTTCTCTATTTCCCAGCCCAGGATGATTCAAGCAATGTATTTCCTGGTTAGGTTGGGGAAGTATAAACCATTTGTTTTCAAGTGTTCTTGGTTAGGGAAGACACGGTCTTGGTGATTCACAAGCTAGCTATAAGTTGTCCAAATCATTTGGCCTTGTTTAATTTTCCTGTCTCAGTTTCTCCATTCCCCTTGCCCAGGAATTTTCCTAGCTTCTTTCCTGCCACAACCTGAGCTACTTCCAGGTTCATCAGAAGGTCTTATTTCCTTTTGTCTCTTAGGTGAAGTGAGAAAATACTCAGAGGACGAGGATGCAGATGAATCTCAAGATGAGAAAAATCCTGGGTCCTTGGATGACTGCGTAGATGAGCAAGACACCAACCCTCCAAATCTAATGGCCTAACACGGGTAAGAAACCACCTTTCATTATATCCAGCCATGTATAGGGTAGCATTATTTATTAGAACGGCAGACCAATTCTAGCACTTGTTTAACTCAAAAACAGCAGATACTTTTGTTCCCTTTTTTTGACCAGTGACTTGCAGGATTTGTCATTGTGAGGGAATGATAATCCGGACATAAAGAGTTCGTATTCACTCTGATCTTCCCGTAGCTTTGAGTCAGTGCCCACACAAGGCTAAAGGGTAACTGGGCTGATGGACTTAACAGTATTTTGATGGAATGTAAAGTAGGGGTCATGGTGATCTTTCACAGCTGAGTGATGTCTTTCTTCAAAGAGGTGTGCCTGTTGGATTCATTCCATGAGAGTCACTCTCCCTTAGGGCCTTGCCACATGGAGTTTTCTTATAATTCTGTTTTCTTTGGAATAAGAGAGCCTGTGCAGAGCTCTATGAGCAGTTACTGGGTATTCCTTGGTGATTATATGAATCATACCTGTTTGAGTGTGATGGGGACTAGGTTTTGAATGATTGGAAACACAGCTGAATTATGGCCTGGACATGTTTGTGGGTCAGTAGCAGAGTTGTAGCAAGTGTGTGGGACTCCTGGCCATTCTCTGGGGAGAGCAATTCTGCAGTGAGTGTGTTTGGTTCCCTTAATAATAACCTCCTACCCTCCAACCCAAAGGAAGGGTGGAAGGAAGACCTGAATATTCTTGTTTCCCTCTGTCTGCGCTCATCTGGGCTTTTCAGGTGCTCATTGGAATAAGGGTACCTGGGAGCAATGACAGCGTGCATGGATGACTAGTGTACATGCACACACGTGTGTATGGGTTACATATGTCCCCTTTGTATTCCTCATTGACCCCTTCTAAGCCACCTCTCACCCCAGGCCATCGCCATACTATTGTCTGTGTCCAAGCTTACCCAATTGACTAAAGAATCATCAGCCAACAATTTAGTGTAAGTTTATAAATGGAAAATGACACATAAAAAAATGTTATAGACACAATACATGCAGCCACTTTTAGGCTCCTGCAGGCTTTCTCTCAATCCCACGATATGCACCCGCCTAGTCTCACATTCTGACCTCTTTTATCAACAGGCATTGTTGAAAAGCTGGGAAACAACAACAAAACAAACAGATGAGCATCTTAGCATGAAGTATGCAAAATGCTGTGTTCTTGTTTGAAGGGTCGAATTTATTGCCCTTAATCCAGTTTACAAATTGCAGGGGTCTAGGATGCTCATTGATGTTTGTGTTTGATTAAGACATGACTATATGTTTAAGAGCTGGCAAGGCTGTGATTGCAGCGGTAATTAGGCATTTTAACACATATTAGTGTAAACAGCTGTGTAAAATCCATATCCACATTAGGAACACCGGTGATGTGGTTCAATTAAAATATTACAGGGTTGGGTTTTGAAGGTGGCTGAGAAATGCTGAGGTGTATCTGGAAAAATGAGGACATTATACATGGGAGATGACCAGTGAGCAGGAGGCTCTGCGGCCAGGGTTCCTTCTCTAACTCTTCCCAGTCTTGCTGCGCAGTGGACACATTCTTTGCCTCGATGGAGCAGGTCTCACTGTTGCTCACCAGAATGGGGAGATCTCCATAAAAGTTATCCAGGCAAGACTGCAAATGCTAGTTCATAAAGTTAGTTACCTGTTCCGTCAGGCCACCACTAAACCCTACCACTCTGCTAGGAGCTAGCAGCTACCAGTGAACAGCTCCTACACTGGGGAAGCCTCATGCATGGACAGAAAGCATAGGCTGGGACATGCACACACCTGATTTCAAACCTCTGCTCCTCACTCCGTGTGGATGTTGAGCCAGTTATTTCACTTTTCTAGATCTGCTTTCTTATCTGTACAGTGGGCATAATATCTGCCTCACAGGGTATTGTGTTAAACATTACTTAATGTTTAACACAATATACATATAGAAGCCCAGAGCGCGAAATCACACAGCCCCGCCCACCCGTGCCGGTCTTTGATCAATATGGCATTAGGGCCACTGGGTTTTTATAATACAGATATATAGTCTAAGAGTGCAATACAGGACTCAGATCATCATGGCTGATATGGCTATCCTAATAAGAATCTCATAAGCAAAAGATACTAAAATAGACGTTTACTCTACCACTTTATGTTCTCATGCTACACCTAAAGATTTGAGCCCTCCAGTGCTTCTGGGGGCTTCCCACAGCAGGGGAGCTGCCAGTGCGGATCAGGTTCACCCGCAATTTCTGTGAGCGCAGAAACCCCGGGTCAGGAGCAGAACTTGGAGGTCCGAGTGCCCGTTCTGCCAAGGCCAGTCCTGGACCCCAGACAGGCCAATGGTCTGAGTACAAGCCTGTGCCCCTGATGGGAGAGAGATGGTAGCATAGCCCTGCCATCTGTCGACCCAGCAGCATAAGGTGCCACCTGTGGGGTCATCTCGGGGCTCTCAGAGTTCAGAAGGAGGTAAAAGATCAGCGCATACGAGAATGGAATAGCTGACTGTATTCTGCAAACTCTAGCTGTTCTGCTGCACATTAACTATTATATGCAGGCTGGTGGAACCAGGGATTCGAGGGACAATATTCCCTGCCGGTTCTTTCAATTCTCTCCCACTCCATTCCACCCGAATACCAATCCGATTATTAACACAGCTGTCTGCGCTTCTCTGGGGACACATTCAATAGATTTTTGAAGGTAAATCATAGGAACAAAGAAGAATAACTCCAATATATGTCACTAGAAATAAAGGGCTCCCTACAGGGCATGTCGCATTTTTCGCTTTATATGTCAGATCTGTTACCAAACACACAATATTGATCAAAAATTAAAATCACGTATTCTGTCCTAACCGATTTGGCTCAGTGGATAGAGCGTCGGCCTTTGGACTCAAGGGTCCCAGGTTCGATTCCGGTCAAGGGCATGTACCTTGGTTGCAGACACAACCCTTGATCGATGTTTCTAACTATTTCTCTCCCTTCCTCCCTGTAAAAAAATCAATAAAATATATTTTAAAAATAAATAAATAAAATAAAATAAAATAAAATCACGTGTTCAGTGGAAACCACAGCTCTGGTTCTAAAATATCTGTTGTGAGTGTTCACAACCAGGACTGCTGAAGTGGTGACACACTGACCGATGATTAGGTTCAAGTGATATCCCAGAGCCGAAGCTGTGGTCCCTGAGAAAAAGAGATCACGGAATCACCGTTCCCCTCTTTCTAAGCAGGACTGTGCCAATGAGGTTCAGCTAGAGCCTCGCCTGTGCCCTCCTTAAAGGTCCCCAGAAGTTCCAGCCTCACCTCCTTTTGGGCCGTGTAGCACAGCAGGACCCCCATTTCTCAGACAAGCTCAGTGCAAACTCTTCCCGTTTTCCTGATGCTGGGAGGTGAGGAGGGTGGGCTGGCACCGGGGGTAAGCCCTCTCCTGGGAATGCCTTTTAAATCCGTAAGATGCCGAGTACTGAACTTGACACTCACGTGCTTGTCGCTGAGGGTTTCCCTTGCTTCGCTGTGTTGTGGTTGGTTTGTCTTTGAGAGAACGGTTGTTTTCATTCCATTTCCACAATGAGAAGACATTACGCCCTGGCCAGTTTTGCTCAGTGGATAGAGCGCCGGCCTGCGGACTGAAGGGTCCCAGGTTCGATTCCGGTCAAGGGCATGTACCTTGGTTGCAGGCTCATCCCCAGTAGGAAGTGTGCAGGAGGCAGCCAATCGATGTTTCTTTCTCATTGATGTTTCTAACTCTCTATCCCTCTCCCTTCCTCTCTGTAAAAAAACAATAAAATATATATTTAAAAAAAGAAAGAAAGAAAAGACAAGACATTACAAGGCGCCTACGAAACAGCGAGCAAAATGCTAAACCTTGAGAATGCCCCGCCGTGGGTTGGCTATGTCCCAAGCAAATACTCAAGTGTGGGAAACGGATTAAAAAAGAAAAAGGTGTGCGTGTCCATAAAAGCCCCACCCAAAGCCCACATTCCACTTTGTTAAGGAGAGGTGCTCTGGCTCCGCTGTCAGCTCCGGGCTTTTTCCTCGGCTCCTCGGGGTTATCTGTCTTTGGGGTCAGCCAGGTCCAGGTATAGGTCTGTCACCCCGCCCTTCCCCCTGGAGCGGCATGAGTGTGGGGGGGGAGGGGGGAGTAATGAGAAGTCAGATGTCCTCCTTCCCCGCGAGTCCCAGTGAGAAGCTGCTCTTCCTCCCTGTCGGCTATTCTGCTCTCACTTTGCTCCACGGAGATAGTTTGTTCCCACCCGGCCATGCTCCTCCTCTCTTCCTCAGAGAGTGCACCCCATATCTCAACCCAGAGCTCCTTGAGGTCCACTAGCTCTTCAGTGGTGTTCCCTACCCTCTCGGGAGAACAGAAACCTTCCTCCTCCCACCTCCCCAGTGCCTCTGGGTGGGTGGGGGAGGACTGCTGCTAGGACATCTGTAGAGTTGCTGACAGCCATTTCTTTGTTTCCACTGCTATTGCCTGGGGCCACAGAGCACTTCCGAAGGGCTGGGCCTGGGCTGTGCTCCTGTCCATCCCCTCTCAGCTCTTCCACCTCATAACCCTCCCACCCCCCACCCCCACCCCCAGCAACAACCAAAGGAACCACGATCTCAATGCTCTTCTTGGTGGGGAACAAGCTTATCTCTAAGAAAGAAACTCTCAAATTGCAAAGCATTTTTTTCTACCCTTCAGGGTCTGCAGGCTTTTGACTTGGTTACTTATGTACTTGTGTGCCCTGTTGTCCTATTGTCCTCCCTTCACTGGGCGTCCCTTGAGGCAATTAATGTGACTGATCACTGGGAGAGAGGAAGGTAGGAAATGGGTTAGTAAAGCGGAGAGCAAACGAGAGTTGGTATCTCTGGTTTTGAGTCCACCATCCACCTGACAAGTGATGTGTAATTTCTCACAAGAGCACTGCCCAGTCTGACTTCTGATTCCACCAGTTGAAGGGAATGTAGTTCAGGAAAACTCTCCTTTCCTGTCTTTCTAATCACACATGTGTTCCCTGGACCTTCTCCGATCTCTGCTTCCTTCTCATATGGGAGGTTTCCGTTATTAAAACTTTCAAGCACATTCCACACAGGCACTGACCAAGACTGAGTTGGTCAGCCCCAAATAACGAGGTCAGTCCTAGCACCCAACCTACTCCTTCAGTCCTCAGGAAACTTTCGGATGGGATAAGCCCACACTTTTTGCTTGTTAATGGGTAGGAAGACAAAGAACTCAGCATCTCATGGCAACTGCATTTCTGAAAGAGTCACCAAGTACTGGGTCAGCCCCCAGAGCCGTCCACTCTTCCCTGTCGTGGGGTGCTGTGAAGGCATTTCATGGAGAGTTGGAAAGATATGGAAAGCCCATTATATCCCCTGAGTGCTTGTTTCTCTCTAGAACCCTGCAAATCCCTGGACTGTCATCACTCTAGAACTGATATTTTCAGTTGTCTGATGTTCAGAAAAGAAGGTTTTGTGTTTAGAAGTTTACATGGTATTCTGTGGGAGTCAAGTTAGAAGAGCCTGAAGGGTTATAGCCTCAGCATCCTGGTGAGATCAGAGTGGCAGACACGGCCAGCCCTCTTTGAAAGGCAAGGACAGTGCTAAATCAGAAACAGGTATCTCTACGTCACTGCTAAGGCCCCCAGACTAAGGCAAGCATATACCCTGGTGGGATATGTGCTTATATCGCAGAAGTTCCAGTTTGGCCTGGCTCTATGGTTGAGCATCGACCAATGAACCTGAAGGTCATGGTTTTATTCCTGGTCAGGGCACATGCTTTGGTTGTGGGTTCAATCCCCAGTAGGGGATGAACAAGAAGCAGCCGATGGATGATTCTCTCTCATCACTGATGTTTCGATCTCTCTATCCCTCTCCCTTGCCCTCTGAAATCAATAAAACTACATTTTTTTTTAAAAGTTCCAGTTTGAAGAGTAAATAATATGGTCACCATTTTTGAGAGCCTCGCTGCATAGAGCAACAGTGAAGCAAACTTTCTGGACACCCCTGACACCCACTGTGGAGTCATTGTCAGCTGTGCCAATATGTCAAGGGCTATGTCAAGACTGAGAGAATGGGGTGTAACTAGAACACTCTTAGGAGGGCCCGGGACACCCAAAACCACAAGTCTGGACCCTGGGATAAGGACCCATCCAGACATGAATATGAGTGGGACCCCCCCCCCCACCTCATGGACTGTAAGAACTCGAAACTCCGATCACCCAACACTCAGGCTTGGAGGGACCACGGGTCAGGCTCAGAGCTCTGCCAGACTTCTATGCACCAGACCCAGGCCACCACTGCCCGCCTGCCTCTCCACCTGCAGAAGCTGTCAGTGATCAGGGATGGGAGTTCACACAGGTCACTTGCTCTGCTCGCTTCTAGCCTGTAAGCTCCCCATCTCTGTGTGTCACCTGTATGTGATCCTACTGGCTTAGTGGGGAGTCCCCCTCAATAATACTGGCTTTGTGGGACGACACTAACCTGTGTGAGTGACTCCTTTCACAGATGCTCTCTTGCTCATAACACTAGTGCAGCTGTTTGTTGTTGTTGTTGTTGTTGTTGTTGTTGTTGTTGTTTGTGTGTGTGTGTGTGTGTGTGTCTGTGTGTTTATTTTAGAGAGGAAAGGAGAGGGAGAGAGAGATGGAAACATCAATGATGAGAAAGAATCATTGATCGCCTCTTCCTGCACTCCCCTGACTGGACACCGAACCTGCAACCCAGGCATGTACCCTGACCTGGAATTGAACCGTGACCTCCTGGTTAATAGGTCAACACTCAGCCATTGATGCCAGGCCCAGTGGTCCGGGCATCAATGACACTAGTGCAGTTTGATGACCAAAGTTTTCCTCCCATGCAGCTCTGAGCACTGCTGACAGCAAGTTCCCTAATGTTGCGGAGGTGTCTACCCCTCGCCAGAGCGGGCCTCTTCCTGCCAGGATGGCCCTTCTGCTTGACACGTGCACATGATCGCCCCTAGTAAACTCTTACCTGCTCTTAAGGAGTGAAAAGGCCTTCCTTCCTCTCAAACACCTACCTTGCTTTCAGTTGGAAGCAGAGAAAACATACCCTCCCAGTAAAGATTTCTCTTAAACCACGGCAATTCCTGCTCCCCCTCCCCCCCACCTACTTTTTTCCTCTTGAAGCATTTAGAAAACTCTGTCCAAGATTATTATCCTGTTTTTTTAAAAAAAAAGAAAAGCAAAAAAACATCATCTCAAAATTATTAAAATCTCTGTGGGAATTCATGATTAATTTTAAGGCCTGGCAGATTAAAATACATTATTATGTACACTCTAGTGCATCCTTTCAGATACTTTCAGAATCTGATTTTGCTCTCTTGATACACACCAGTGACTCTACATGTATCTCATAGATTGCAAGGCATAGATTAGCATTAAAGAGGCAGCATCGTGTTGTTAGGAGGTTATATGTAACTTGTGATCAGACATTAAGAGGGATGTACCTGGCATTCCCCCGGACATGACCAGGCCTCTTAAAAAAAGGAAACGAGTGAGAGAGCCACTCACACCCGGTGACAATACAGTGGTGGCGGCAATTCTGAAATTGTGACCTTTGGAATATTCACGGGCATTTTAATCCAGTTCCCAGACAGAAGACGAGCCTTCGGAAAGGGGACATTGATTTCCAGAAGCTGCCAAATTCCCTACTTCCCTTTCGGCTTGTCCTGGGGAGGCCACATTTGCAGCTGCACAGAGGACACACCTACCCCTTCCTTCTCTTCATCAAGGACAAAGAGTAAAATCTATGAACAACAAATAAACAAAACCCCATACAAACCTTATCAGGTTTCACTCTCAGGATATTTAAAGAGACCGAAGGGGAAATTAGCTTGAACCTTCTTTCAGGATATGACACCCCCACCTTTGATAACTTGGCTCCCTGCAGACTTTGATTTTGTTTTGTTTTTTTAAATCTTTATTGTTGAAAGTATCACATATGTCCCCCTTTTTGGTCCATTGACCCCTTACAGACCACCGCTACCCCCGCCCCAGGCCTCCACCACCTGCTTATATGCATACAAGTTCTTTGGTTGATCTCTGCACGACTTTGAACAAGTAGCATGGTTTGGGTATGTAGGTGTGGATACCCGTCATGTCAGGGTCAAGCTGCTCACCTCATCCCAGGTATTCTGCGAGGTGTGTTATTGTGGACAAATAGCACTCACAGAAACAAAAACGGGAGAGATTCTGACCCAGTTAAGAACTTCTCAGGGCTTCTGACCATAGTGATAACAATAGATAGCAGTGTTTTCTTTATCCCAAAGCTAATCCTCAAAAACAGACTCTTCCTTTTCAAAGGCTATAATCAAATGTATCCACAATGTTAACCTTGAACTAAAAGATGGAGTGTCTGTATTGTCCCATGTCTCTTTCTTCCCCTATTTCAGATAGATAGATAGATAGATAGATAGATAGATAGATAGATAGATAGATATAGATATAGATATAGATATTTGACTTTTTGCAGAGAGGAAGGGAGAGGGACAGAGAGCTAGAAACATCGATGAGAGAGAAACATTGATCAGCTGCCTCCAGCACACTCCCCACAGGAGGTGAACCTGCAACCAAGGCACATGCCCTCGACCAGAATCGAACCTGGGACCCTTGAGTCCACAGGCCGACGCTCTATCCACTGAGCCACACCGGTCAGGGCTCTTCCCCTATTTCTATTGCCTTTGCCAGACACTTGCTTTAAGTACCTTCTTTCCCCACCTGCCATTTTATAAAATATTTGTTTTCATGTGGGTTTGCTCTCCGCGTCTATACTTTTACTAAATACTGTTAGATTGATCCTCTTTCAGCATGGACTTCTCCTTACATCTCCCAGAGTTTCTCCTGCCTACCACTTCCCACCTCACTCACCCCCACCATCGACTCGGCCACCATTTGACTACTTTCAAATGCTGTCTTGTTCAACCTTTTACTTTTTTTTTTTTAATTTTATTGATTTTTTTTTTTAAAGAGAGAAACATCAATCAGTTGCCTCCTGCACACTCCAGGACTGGGGATCGAACCACAACCTGGGCATGTGCCCTGCCCAGGAATCAAACCCAAGATCTTCTCGTGCATGGGAGGATGCTTCTACCAGCTGTGCCACACCAGCCAGGGCTTGTTCAACCTTTATTCTTACTGATCTCTTTTACACCCTTCCTCAGTTTCCCCACCTGGCTAGACAGTTATGGGAGAGAGGAACAAAAGAAGAGGCTATTTGTTGAAAAGAAGGGCCAATACGACAGAGGCCCTGCTTGTCTTACTGCTGACTCCATTGTGACACTTCTCATGGCTTCCCCATTTTAATGATCTTTCAAAAATGTGTGTGTAGGAGCTGGACAGCCAGTGTCCTTATTCCAGGCAACTGCCATCAATCATAGACATTCTACTTTTTACATTATCTTCATGTACACATGCACTCACACCCACTCACATACACACATATTATTCTAAGACCCAGTAGGTTATAGCTATGCGTTCATTCTAGTTCTGGGGCTATTTCCAGGATGGAAGAAGATACAGTGATGATAGGGACCCCCAACTAGTTACCTATTTCCAAGCATCGGACTCGACCTTTTTAAATCAGGTCTCTAGGTTACCGTCAACGACCCAAAATGTCTTCTGGGTTTTCCCTCTGCCCTCTGTGAGTTTATGTTCATGTGCAGTCCTTCCAGATAACATATTCATATAATTTCCATGGAAACTCTACATAATTTTAAGCTGTACTTAAGAGAAAAAGTATCACCTTAATGAACTGAGACAGCAATTCCCACAGAGGGAAGGGGTCCATGGCAGATGCCTGACTGAGTTCCTTGGACAGGTAGGACCTTGGATAGGCATCTTTCGAGATTAGGTAATGAGAAAACTGGCAGAGACAGCAAACATCCTGGCGAAAGGGTTTCAGTACTCACCAGCTCATCTCAGTTCTGCAGATCAGCTGAGATTAGAACCTGAAACCTGAATCCAGCGAGACTGTCACCCGGGGGGTGTGTTGCTGGCTACAGAGGTGATCTTCCCTGACCATTCCCGGCAGGAACGCCAGCTGTGATACAGAGCTCTCAAGGAGATAATGCCCAGTGCCAGGGCCAGCCTAAGCACCAGTGCTGGTCCAGAAAGAGAGTGGGAGTGAGGCTTTGCCACGTACTGGCCCTGCTCAATTTTATTTTTATTTTATTTAATATATTTTATTGATTTTTTACAGAGAGGAGGGGAGAGGGATAGAGAGTTAGAAACATCGATGAGAGAGAAACATCGATCAGCTGCCTCCTGCACACCTCCTATTGGGGATGTGCCCGCAACCAAGGCACATGCCCTTGGCCGGATTCGAACCTGGGACCTTTCAGAACGCAGGCCGACACTCTATCCACTGAGCCAAACCAGTTAGGACCCTGCTCAATTTTATTGATTGATTGATTGATCTATTTGTTTGTTTGTTTTTAATCCTCACCCATGGATATTTTCCCATTGATTTTTAGAGAGAGTGGAAGAGAACGGCAAAGACAGAGAAAAATATCAACGTGAGAGAAACACATCAGTTGGTTGCCTCCTGCACGCGCCCTGACCAGGGCCCGGGTCAGGTAGGAGCCTGCAGCCGAGGTACGTGCCCTTGACCAGAATCAAACGCAGAACCCTTCAGTCTGCAGGCTGACGCTCTATCCACTGAGCCAAACCAGCTATGGTGACCCTGCTCAATTTTAGTCATCAACTCTCCCAAGGCAAGGATAGCTTCTGAGTTTTTATCATAATGAAAAAGGTGAAGATCAGTTTCACATAAATTCTCAAAAATGTTAGATGGTATCTAGTAAATATACATGTAATCAGACAAGTGTACATATGTGTATGTATGTAGATAGATAGACAGATAGAAGTGAGATGCACACACACACACACATCAGACAAAGAGAAAATACTAAGTACATGTTAGCATTACTTCTTCCCATCACATCGCTAGCTCACCTTCAGACTAGTTTATAAACCATGTAAAATTAAAAGAGTATCATCAAATTAAAATTTTAAATAATGAATACCATTTTTAATGAAGCTACAAAATATGATAGGAAAAAAGCCCAGTTTTTGAAGGTTAAACAGAGTCAAGTTTTGGTACTGTCTCTACAGGATCAGGATGTGTGGTTTTGAGCAAAACTCATATCTCTGAGACCTGGTCTCCGCATGTGATAAAGTGTAACAGAACTCACTTTGCATGCTTACTGCGAAATTCAGCACACAGTGTCTGGCACCCGCGCTTTTCAGCACATGCTAGCTGGCTCGTTTCTTACAGTCCTGGGAGATCAGACAGGGAAAGGGCTTTCTCTCTTGAAGCATAAGGAGCAAGGGCAGAACTCCAGCTGCAAAGCTGGAATCAAGTCCAGAACCAGAAGAGTCCACAGACTGCAAGAAAATTAGGAAATAAGTCCTGTCAAGACGAAGAGTTCCACCAGCCACAGGGCAGGAGGCGAGGCAGGTGGATCAGGAGCTAGGAGCCAAGGGCAGCGTTGGTGGTGTGTATTTAGATAAGTCATTCAGTGCCACCACATGACCTGAAAGACTATTGTTGCAGGATGGGCAGCCTCTAGAAGGAATTCCTGCTTTATGCTTTGCTTCCTTAAGGTGCTCTGCTTCTTCAGCGGAAGGAAAAGGCAGCCAGGGCCAGGCTCCTGTACACGGGCACAAGTGTGCAGCCGGGAAAAGAAGGGTTAAGAGGGAAGAAGAGTCCACCTGGGAGTGGGGTGAGGAATCTTGCAAAGAATCAGAGGGCAGCTGGCTGCCTGCACTGTATAGTTTGGGAGCTTTGAGAGGAAGTTGTATACTGTGTTTATGCAATGCAAACCCTCTCGCTGCCCATCATGGGTGACCTCAGTGTTAAAAGGATAACATTGCTGATAGCTACTAGGTGATTCCTGTTTACCAGGTATACAATGCCAAGGTCTTTAAATAAGTTAATTCTCACCACATGCTAAGGCAATAGGTGCAGTCTTGGTCTTCATTTTGCAGATGAGGAGACTGAAGCACAAAAAGGCACAATGATTTGCCCAAAGTTGCCCACACAGTAAATTAAGCCAGTTCCAGGATCTGTGGTCATAGTCACCAGGCAGTGGCTTGGAGTTATGGAGTCTGATGTTTGTTTGTTATTAGTTTATTTATTTTATTTTATTTTCCAACTAGTGGCCCAGTGCCTGAGTTCATGCACATTGAAAGGAAATTAATTAGAAGAAATATATTAATTTTCTATTTGTCTTTTCTCTATAATAGAAGTGTCAACCAAATTCACGATCGACAATGACAGATCAAAACACACATGTGCGATTGGTGCCAGCAAGCTTTATATGTATCATTCATGTGCGAGTCAACTTAGCCTTTTATAGATATAGAATAAACTTGCTTAATTAGACCTGCTCTCTGATTTAGCTAAACTTTTTTCCAGCCCAGTGAAGCACCCCAACTTCTCTTTCAGGTAATTGTCAGCAGTAAATATGAACACAAAGCAGATTATTATTGTAGATCATGCAGGGAGAACAAAGGGTAAAATATTTAACTGCAGAAGTGTTTGACTATATTCTGCACAGTGAGAAAACCTGAAGTCATTTTCAAGGTCCACCATTTCTTCTTTGCAGTCAGGTCAAGTTTCTAAGCTTTCCAAATCTTCATTTTCTGGCTAATGAAAAGAAAATAGGATTCCACTGAGTCTCCTATCTACCTACTCCAGGACTTCTGTGAGGATCAAATGAGATGAGGCATGGGAAAATGCTTCACAGACATTTGGTTACAGTGTAAAATGTTTGCACCTGGCTATAAAGCAAGTCTTGTTCCTGGGCTGAAGAAACTGCCAGGAAGCTAGTCGCTAAGGAGAGGAAGCCAGGCATTACTATGCGACGTCATTACCCTGCACCCACAGTCACCGTGTCCGAGTTGGGCTGGGCCATGGGCCGCATTTTGTGTCATGGGGTCTCGGCAGCATTGGCTGCTATTTGGTGGGCTGTCACTCCAGGGTGGTGGTGGGGCCTGTGTCCTACTTGGGGGAAGCCGAGTGTTGCTTTGTGAGCGCCAGGTTCGCAGTGCCGTTTCTCTGTAAATGGACAGTGAGTGTCACGGCAGCTCCTGCTTGAGCATCTGCCCTGTAGTGGTCAGTGTGTGTCATAGTGACCAGTTAGACAATCAGACACTTAGCGTATTATTCTTTTATATATATATATATATAGATTACAGTTTACATTCAATATTATTTTGTATTCGTTTTAGGCATACAGCATATTGGTTAGACAACCATATGCTTTACTAAGTGATCAACCTCATATTTTAAGTACCCACCTACCTAATTATTACAATATTATTCACTGTATCTCCTATGCTTTAATCTACATCCCCAGGACTACTTTGTAGCTACTAATCTGTACTTCTTAATCCCTTTACCTTGTTTTCCCAGGCCTTTCCCAACCCCCAACCCCCAAAAACCATCATTTTGTTCTCTGTATTTATGAGTCTTTTTGTATTTTGTTTATTTTGCTCTTTAGGTATGGCATTTGTCTTTCTCTGTCCAATTTATTCACTTAGTATAATGCTCTCCATCTAATCATACTATCTATCACAAATGGTAAGGTGTAATGAGACAACATGTGAAGAAGAGAAACAAGTGACCCAGGTTTATTCTAAGCATGGGGTTAATAGTAATAGTGATAATGGCCTGACTTGTAATGCACCAATTACTAGTGCTGAGTCCTTTCCAGGTTACTTAATCCTCTCAACCACTCATGCAGTAGGCACTGTGACTATCCAGTTCCTTTTGGTGAGGAAGTGAGCTCATAAAGGTTAAATAACTCGTCTTGTATCAACTCCTAGTGAGCCATGACTTGCCTTTATATTTCCTGGTTTGAGGTGTGTCAGCTTCCAAATTAGAGAACCCATCTACCTTAGGGATCCCTGGACACATATGAAGTTACACACACTCACACGTTTCCCTCAGTGTTGATGGTCTGTCACTAGGGGCATGTGGGCTCAACCTCCCAAGCTGACAGCTGTGGAATGGCGGGAAGGAGGCCCAGAGGTGGGGGCAGTCCCCTGAAAGACTGAGCTCACATCCCCAAGTCACTATGGGCTCCACCCTGGGCACGTACAAGTCTGAAGGAGGAGCGCCTCCCTCGGCAGCTCTCTCTGTGCTTTGGCGTTTATTGCATGAAAAGGCATTTGGTTGTCTTGCTTCAGAAAGACACGGGTGCCAGGAAGAATCAGAGGCTAACTCCCTCTGGCCCCAATGTTTCCAGCCCTCTGAAACCGAATTTCAGCTTGAGTAAGTAACTCTGAGCTAGCGACATTTGAGTAGAAAGTAAACACACCATCAGCATTAAAGATTTCCTGGGCCGTCTTTACTATTATGCACCAGCTCTGGCCCCAATTCCAATATATTTATTGTCTTCAAAACTGTATTTGGAAGAAGTGTTGTTTTCAGACTTGCAGCTGCCCTGGGTCTGGTTTGTGTCACTTCCTATTTGAAAACTTGCGGCGTTGCTTTCAGCTCCTGCTGCTCTTGTCCATTGCTGACGGTCTGTCATACTGCACGAGGCAGGACCTTCAGGCTGAAGGCCACCTCGGCCAGGAGCCAGGAGCCACGAGGGGAACGGTGTAGTGTCAATATGTAGCAATGACATGGAGAATAAAACAAAGCTGCCCCAAACTATGGCAGAACAAAGCCCACCGCCGTTTTCCCACTCTGATTCCCGACTTCTCATCTTGTCTATAAAGGCATTTTCTTTAAAACTCAATCTCTTCCTCCCCTTAATAATGCCCACGATGAAAAGGGTCCTGTTTAGACTGTGGAACCTCAGAGGGAAGGTGGGGTGCGTGGGTGGGTGGGAAGAGATCAACCAAAGACCTTGTTTGCATGTGTGCATAGCCCATGGGCAGAGACAGTGGGGTGGTAAGGGCCTAGGGTGGGGGACGGGTGGGCTAGAAGGGCCAATG
Source organism: Murina feae (assembly GCA_004026665.1). NCBI lineage: Eukaryota > Metazoa > Chordata > Mammalia > Chiroptera > Vespertilionidae > Murina > Murina feae. Next base: position 30,050 of record PVJC01017721.1, read on the forward strand.
GGGGGGGGGGAGATATATGTAATACAATAAAGATTTCTTTAATAAAAAATAAAGCACAGAAGAGTATCCTTGTTTTGTGGCAAGAAGCTTATTTTGTTTGGCATAGAACAACCAACACACTTACCACAAATTGGAGGACATAATTCTCTGATTTCCTCAGATTTACCCACAGAAGCAACTCAGGTCCTTAGAAGACTGGGGAGTGTTTGCATCATGTGAAATGCATAAAAACCACCTCCTTGAAAAGCCAGGAATACTTACTTCCCTGAAGCATCCTGTGCGTTGAAACTTTCAAATTTCCCGCTGAAACATGAATTCTGATTCCCCCCCCCCATGCCATTATTTTTCTGTGCTATTTTATCTGCGTTCTAGCTCTCTCCTTGTCTCCTCCTCCACTTCAGAGAGGAAGTTCCCAGATTCATTGCCCGTGAGTGAGAAAGAGTGGCCTCTGCCTCCAAACTCCTGGTAGGAAGAGGGTTGGGTAAGGGGTTATAACACGGGTTTGCATCTGGTCTGTAATGGAGAGTCACTGGTAGCCCCTAATGTTGGATCCCGTGACCCCATTCCCCATCTCAAGAAAGGCCCTCCAGTTCACCCCTCCTTCGAAGTGATCAACCCAAGGGCAGGGAAGAACAAGTAATAAGGTGTTCTTGTCACGCAGCTCAAGATTTTTAAAGCACATTAACTGTAATTTTTAGACCGTCAGAAATCAGCCAACCGTCGCCAGTGACCCAGCTCACTGAGCCATGCTGAACCCAGCAGATGGAATTCTACCCTGGCCACGCCCCAGTGCCTGGGAGAACAATGCAGAGTCTTCTTGCAAATCCCTCCTCCGAGCTGCTCACCTCACACAAGCATATGGAGGACACTCTGGCCATGTCTATTCTTCTCTGATCTTTCTGCAGCCCGAAGCTGGTACTTAGAACAGGACGGATTGATGGGACCGAGTCGTGTGCTTTGCGTGTTGTGCGTGGCTATTGTTTTCTGAATCTGACTCTGCACACAGAGCTCCAGTGCGGATGTTACCTCTCTCAGAACCTGTGTCCGAGCCAGGCCTCTTCCTTCCCACAGCATAAGCTCCCATGGGAGGAGATGGCCCCGGAGTCCCTCCTCGGCCCCCTGCAGCCTTCCAGGCACAGCTGATGATGGGCCCTTTGAAAATGAGGCCTCTATTCTGCAGCCTCTCCTGTTAGGAAATGGAGCTGCGAGACCAGAACTTTCTCACGAGCTGGAGAGCGCCATCCCTACGGCTCAGCATCCTCCGATAACAGCAACCGTGCAGCTTCTGGAATTTACAAAATCCCCAATATTCTGAAAAGCACTGGGATCCGACACTTGGAAAATGACAATGAAAGGCCTTTGCAGAGCCTCCGAGCAGTGAGGAAACGGTGAGAGTATCTCACAGAAAGAGACACACAAAAGGTTAAAATTGTGGCAAAATAAGAATAAAACCCAGAGACCAAAGCAGAGCCATCTGTACCGACACAGACTTTAGAAAAATAGGGATTAGAGCCGTTTCATTATGCCGCCTCTCACGTGACCCGGGGAAGCCGTGAAACAAACTGTGTTCCGGTCTCAGGATGAGGTCTGAGGAGTGGAACCAGAATGGGTGCGCGTTTGTTTATTTCCATCTGTATCAGCTCTAAGTGTTAGCATCGGGCGGGGCATTATCTCTGTGTCTGCGGAGCAGAGAGAGGACCCATGTTGCCCCACCTGCCCCAGCCCCCAGAAGGCTTTCGTGGGACAGCTCTGAGCTTCTGGCCTCGGGGCAGGGCAGAGAGATGCAAGCTGTACAGCCACATCCAGCGTGGCTCGGAGTTTGGGAATGACCAGTCAGTGAACCTCTGCACCTCGGCTCAGGACCCTGCAGGCTGGGAACGTTGCTAGTGCTCACCCTGAGCGCCAGGAAGCTCACTGCTCAGTTCCGAACAGAAACTAGGTCAGCAGCAACCACAGCAAAAGTTGATGTGTGAGCTTCCTGATCCCCGTGTTCCTGTCCTTTAACCCTCAAGCTCCCCAGGCTCTCCAGGCATCTCTGCCACCTGCCCTCGTGCGCCTGGCACATGTGGGTGAGGGGGGAAGTGGCAGTGGATGCCCATG